>JADRCD010038842.1:0-15462 GCA_019843815.1 Montemys delectorum | reverse complement strand
TGTTTGTCCTAAGGGGCTGCAAACCCTTCAGCTCCTTGGGTCCTTTCTCTAGCTCCTTCATTGAGGACTCTGTACTCAGTAGACATTTTTGAGACTGAAACTTATTATGCAGTTCAGGCTGGCTTAACTTTCAAAATCCTTCTGTCTCAGCTTCCTGAGTGCTGGGATTACAAGTATGTCCCAGCATGTCTGACCAGTTCGGCTGATTTTTTTTTTTTTTAAATAGACAGTGGTTCCCAACTTTCTTCATGTTGTGACCCTTTAATACAGTTCCTCATGTTGCGATGATTCCCAACCTTATAATTATTTTCATTGCTACTTCATAACTGTAATTTTGCTACAGTTATGAATCATAATGTAAATATCTGATACGCAGTATAACTGATGAGTGACTCTTGTGGAGGTCATGACCCACAAGTTGAAAACTGTTGAAATATATTTTGTTTACTGGTTTTTCAAATTTAACATACCTGCTTTTCTTATTGATCCTTCTTCTTGACTGCCCTCTGCTGGCTTCCTGTGCCACTCTTGTTTGTCTCCTTACTCCCTCCCTCCCCCTCCCTCCCTCCCCCTCCCTTGCTCGCTCCCTCCCTCCTTCCCTCTCTTCCTTCCTTCCTTCCTTCCTTCCTTCCTTCCTTCCTTCCTTCCTTCCTTCCTTCCTTCCTTTGTTCCTTCCTTCCTTTGTTCCTTCCTTCCTTTGTTCCTTCCTTCTTTCCTTTTTCCTTCCTTCCTTTTCATTAGCCCCCATTCTAACTTCTTGTTACCAGCCTTCCACCTTCCTTCATTTTCCTTCATGTTCCCTGTTTTACATTCATAATCTCAATCATTTTGCTAAGTGAAATGGGCTTTCTTGTTTTAACATTTTGGTGGTCTGTGTGAGTGTGCATGTGATGTATGTGTGGGGGTGTACATGCCAGTGTTTAGGCTTGTGGAGGTCAGAGGAATAAACTGAATCGCTTCCCCTATTGTTCTCTATGCTTTTTTTTGAGACAGGCACTTTCACTGCACATCAAGACAGAACTGGTTGTCCAGGAGTTCTCATGATTTGCCTGTTTCTGCCTCCTAACCCTAGGATTACAGACATGTAGATTCATGCTCTGCTTTTACATAGGTGATATAATTGAGTTCAGACCTTCCTGCTTTCACAAGTACTCTCATGCAATGTACCATTTTCCTAGTTTGTGAGATTCAGTAGACCTTGTAAAGAAAGGCTATGCAACATTGATTTACATAATTCTGAATAATCTCCTTAGTTAATAATTAGACCGTCACTTAACACATAGATATCTCTGAGCTAGACTGAAAATCTTGGAGCCACTGATATATTTCCAGTGTTTGAAACCTTGAAGTAGAAAAGGTTTCCAAGAGAGGATACAAAGAGTGAGGAGAAAGTCAATGACAGAACCCTGAAGAATAGACAACATTTTTTATAATAAAGTGTTTATATGCTTATACATTTATCAAACATTTGTTTATTTGCCATAAATTTATATGATTAAGTAATTCAGTCCTCACAATAACCCTAAGAAGTAGGAATAATCATGTGGAAACCAAGATTCATTGTTGCATAGACGAAGAGTGCCAGAGCTAAGGACGAAACCCAAACTCTCTGACCCCAGAATCTACACATTTGCTTGCTAAGATCTATCAGGAATGTCTGGAAGGAGAGGCCCCAAGGCCTCTTATTCAGTGAATGATTGAAAAGTTTACTGGGGAGGGGGTTACCAGAGCTCCCAGGGACTAAACCACCAACCAAAGTGTATACATGGGTGGGTCCATGGCTCCCACTACATATGTAGCAGAGGATTGCCTTATCTGGCATCAATGGGAGGAGAGGCCCTTTGTCCTGTGGAGGCTTGATGCCCCAGTGTAGGAGATTGCCAGGGCAGGGAGGAGGGAGTGGGTGGGTAGGTGTGTGTGGGAGCACCCTCATGGAAGCAAGGGGGTGGGGAGATGGAATAGGAAGTTTGGACAGGGGAAACTGGGAAGGGGGATAACATTTGAAATGTAAATAAATAAAATAACCAATAAAAAAGAAAATATAAAGCTTAAATACTGAAAAAAAGAAGAAAATTGTTTACTGGGTCAAGCAGCTATAAAAGAGAAGTTGAAGTGAGCCCCTGGGAGGTACTGTTAGGGCCCAAATCAGAGTTGTTAATTTACAGAACATTTTTTATGGTTGGGCTTCTTACCTGCAGCCTTTTGACTTACTTTACAATCTGTGGCACAGTATAGAGCAGAATGCCCAGGCCTAAAGGGCCAGGCATGCCTAGAGTGGATGGCCCTGAAATGGTGGAACTATTTTAGCCATGCCATACTGGCTTAGTTGGAATGTGGTGAGATCATATATTTGAGACAGGGTGCCAAAAAGAGGTCAGAGTCACCTGTAATCTTTGCCCTGTAAATGAGCTAAGTAGGGTTTGGCTCTTACTCAAATAAGAACAACGCAGGGAAGACCTTTTAGGTGTTTGAGCTTGTGAAAGGGAACAAGCCTCAATGGTATGTAGTTTTCCCAGCAGACAAGAGGGCATGAGGTAAAGAAGAAGCTGTCAAGCTTCCATGTCAGCTCAGAACCAACAGACCTGATTTTCTCCTAAAAGAAATAAAGCCTGGGAAGGTTGAGCAAAATGACTAGGGTTTGTCTCTGTTTAATTTTCTGTCTCTGTTTAATTTTCTTCAAAACACTTATTCCTACATGATGATTTATTTGGGTTGACTTTAGTGACTTTTGTTACTCTCCATGGTGGCAGGGACTTTGTTTTCACTGCTATGACACTCTGCCCAAGACAATACATGGTATACTGTAGGTTTTCAATAAATGTCTACTCAGTAGATGATAACAAAGGCAACTGGGTTATAGAACATGGAAGAGAAAGAGATACACTACCGAGATGCTAATAGGACTTTTAAAAAAAAGTTTCTCAAAACACAAACTCTGGCCTAACATGAATGAGACCCTGTGCTCAACTCTTACTGTCATAAAACAGGAAAAATCAGAACAAACACAAACAAAATAACCAATATAGATTCTGGGGCTGGACTGCTTGGCTTTAGATCCTGAGAAACTCTGGGAAACTTTGGTTAATTTGAGTCTCAATTTTCCTATCTTGGCATAATTTTGTTTTTATTATTTAGGACGATATACAATTCATGGCTTTGCTCATTCTTTGCAGATGCTGTACCACTGAGCTATATCTCTAGCTCCCTTTCTACTTTATATTTTGATACAGGATCTTTTGAAGTTGCCCAGGCTGCCCTTAAATTGAAAGTCCAAGGTAGGCAGGCCTTAGACATGCAGTTCTCCTGCCTCAGCTTAACCATGTATCAGGGGTTTTGCCACCAGGCATCGCTTATTGTGGTGTACATAGGATTGAATTAGTTTGTAGGTATAAAACAGAATAGTGTCTAACACAGTACAAAAAAGTGCTTTTTTATTAGTAAAAATATTACTTTTATAGAGGGATTAGCGTAATAATTTATAAATCATTGTTTTGATTTTAGGAGTTGCTTATTTTAGTTTCTTGAACACTTGGTACATTGTTATCCCATTCTATAGACAAGGAAACTGAGATGTGTATCCCATTCAGTCTTGAATTTAAGTTCTTTCCACTAAAGAATACTAATGTCAGCCTTCAGATCATAGGAAGGGCTATGTATGATTTTATCTGTTAATTCTGTTTTCATCTCCTAGCAAATAATGGGCATCCAGATGCAACTGATGAGTGTTACTTATATTGTTCAAATTGCCCTACACTCTGTGCTCTCTTGGGCTTAGTTGCTCCATCCTCTATGGAGCAAGCACAATAGAACAAACTACAGTGCTTCTCATTGACAATGGTTTCGTCATGTGCAAAATTGTCCATATTTTTCCAATTGGTTGGTAATGTATATCATTATGACATCATGGTGGGCATGAGTCAGAAAGACTCCTACATGGGCAATGAAGTTCAGGGCAATTTAGGTATCATGTCTCTGAAGCATTTCCATACAACACAGTCACTAAGTTTGGTCAGGTTATGTGTCTTCCACAATCAGGTACACATACCTGCAAGGAACACCTGATACTGAATGAACACCTCACATCCACACCAAAACAAAGTCTAGCAGAAAGAAGAAGATGCAGATTGTGTTTGAGACTTTTAGCATCCTGGATATTCAGGCCATGTTGTTGCCATATGCCTCTGTATACACCAGCAGCGCTGTCATGGACTTTGACAATGGAGTCACACATAGAGTGCTGATTTACCAGGGTTGTTCCCTTCCTTCCTTACTCCATCTTGTGTCTGGACCTGGCTGGCTGAGGGGTAACAGACTATATCAGAAGATCCTGATGAGAGCAAAGTACAATTTCACCAACACTGCTGAGTGGCAAAAGGAAAGGCTGTTTCAGGTTGCCTGGGATTTGGGAGTAACGAATGACCATGGCTTCTTCCTTGATGAGCTTGGTGAAGAGTTACAAGCTGCTTGAGGGGTAGGTGATTATGAGTGTTGAAGAGCAAGAAGGTCCTGTGTCCAGAATCTACTTTCAACCTTCCTTCCTGGCTATGGAGTTTTATGATATCCACAGATTATACTCAGTTCCATGATAAAGTATGATGTGTACATCAACAAAGACTTATAAACCAACTCAGTGCTGGTTGGTAGCATTAGTATGTACCCAGGCATTACTGACAATATGCAAAAGGAGATCACAGGTCTGGCACCTAGCATGGTGAAGCTCAATGTTGCTCTGAACAAAAGTATGCTGTAGATTGTTCTCTTCCAGCCTTGATATCCACCTTCCAGAAGATATGCATCAGCCACCAGAAGTATGATGAGTTGGACCTCTGCATCCTCCTCTGCAAGTGCTTCTGGATGGATTGAGCAGGCATCAGGTATCTACTCCATGGCCAGATTCTGAAGTACCAACTTGCCCTAGCAAAGAAGTTTGTCCTTGAAGCTTACAACTGATAGCAAGTGTAGATTGTAGAAGTTGTTGATTTTTGACCTTGATTTCCTGTTAACTGTTTTGCTGGTATATGTCTAATACCCTTTGCATATCTGTCATGGTTTAATGTGACTTAGTCAATGGGGCTCGCTGACTTGTTGGCTGAGAAAAACATGCTGTGCAAGAGAAACCAACCCATAGCCTGGAGGGTCTGTGTGAGCCCTTTGGGGGGATCTGTGCAGGCTGTTAATGTCAAAGGTGACTATTCCAGAATTTCTTGAGGCAGGCAAAGGTTTCCAAACTAGTTGTCAGTACTGTCTTGCCAAACTGGGTGGAGAAGTCCAACCCTTAGGACCACCCAGTTCCCACACTGATATTTTCCTTCCTTCCCAACATTGGTTATTACATGCCTTGAGCTAAGCATGCTTTCATTTACATTTGCAAATGCATTCATCCTTTTAATTTGTACAAGGTATTTTATACTCAATTCTTTAAGTGGTGACAACAAATTTTGTTTTCCTACTGTTAAATAAGCACATTAGGTCCCAGCAATGTGTCACTGTATAGAGAAAACTAAAATGCTGCAGTACACAGAGGAGTAAAACCAATCCCTGATGGGTATTAATAAAGGAAATGATTCTACTCATGCAGTGTTTCTCAACCTGTGGGTGGTGGCTCCTTCAAAAGACCTCAATCTCCCAAAATATTTACCTTACAATTTATAACAATACCAGAATTACAGTTAGGAAGTAGCAATAAAATAAATTGATGGTTAGAGGTTACTCTAACATTCAGAACTGTATTAAAGATTGGAACATTAGGACAGTTGAGAACCACTGTACCAATGGCAGAGAGAAGTTTCAACCAGACTCCTGAAGGAAACTAGGAAGGCCACAGTCTAAAGTGGGATGCACTTTGTACTGGAGTGGATAGCATGCACCCACTACAGCTGCAAAGAAGATGTCCTTGAGCTGTTAGAGTGCCAGTCCCAACCTATCTTGAGTTTCTGGTCTGTGGCTGGAATTTACAGGTATTATTAAATTGAAAGTGAAATCACAATCATATGAAATATATTCTCATTTAAAATCACACAATAAGAAAAAAAGCAAAGATTCTCTTTAATGTACCTTCCACCACCAGTTTGATGTGCAGCGTCTTAAAATTTTATATGAGTTTTACTCTATACCCATATATAAACAGAAGTATATTGTTGGGTGTTGTATTTTTTTTACATAAATAACATCCTACTCTATGCATCGTTTTAAAACGTTTTATACATTGAACAATATGTGTCGAAGCATTTTCTTTTGTTATTATAAACAGACCTAGCTCGTCTTACACACCTGCACAGTAGTCCATTCTTTGGATGAGCCAGATAATGTAAATGTTCTACTTTTTATGCTCCCCACCTCTTTTTGTGCCTCCAATGCTCCTTCTCCTTCTGCGGTTCCAAACAGGAGTGCAGTGAGGATTCTAACAAACGCCCGGTTCTGCTCATGAGCAAGAATTGCTCTGGGTAGAAACTTAAAAGTGGAATTTCTTGGCTGGAGAAGATGCTCATGTAAATTTCAGGAGGTGACTGCCAAGTTATATAATTAGAGTTAATGAAAGTAGAGAAATACCATTAATGCTGTCAGAACACATTGGAGTTTCTGCTCTCGACTCGCTTTTGCTTATTTCGAGGTTGTTTGTCCTTCGCTTCTCTGGGAGGTCGCTTTTGAAATATTTTAGCCATTCTCAGAAAAGGCAAGAAGAAAACTAGCCCTGCTTCCACTTATTTACCTGAAGTCACTAAGAGGGCCCCTAGTGGCCACATGACGTCACTGCAGCTCGGGCTGCCTGGGCTCAGCTGCGGGTCCAGGAAAGGAAGGCACAGGGAGATTTTTGTTCATGGTTGGGGGTTGGGGTTCATACTTTTAGGCCAAAAAATTTTACACTTCTTTCGGATCCTGAGGAGCACATCATCTATGGAGTTCTTTATTCCCTCCCCCCAACTCAAGTGAAGAGAAAGGAAATGAAGGAATCAAGGAATCTATAAAGGATTCCTTTATAGAGGAATGAAACAGTCTGAAGAACTACTGCCATCTACAGACTTGAAAACTGCCCTCAAGCTGTCTTAAAAATTTCCCCACGAATCTCCATTGACTTCTTCACTTACCTTAAGTTCTCTCTAGTTTCCTTAAAATCTTGAAAGTCAAAACAACAACAACATGAGGATGCTTCAAGATTTATAATTCAGCATTGGTGTTTTCAAACACCCCTGCTTCAATGAGGAGTCGTCGTTCTTTCCTTTGCATATGTTTGTCTACATTAGCATAGTCACAGTTTGTATATTCCTTATAGTTTGCAAAGCACTTTCATATGCATCACTTTTATTTGTTCCTTGTAGCAACCCCTACTGTCCCTGATTTCACAAGAAATTGTATTCAGGCAAGTTCAGTTTAATGCCTCAAAATAAACTGAACCTTGGCTTAATGAATTAATTAGAATTTTTGCCTGGGAACATAAGCATATTTTCCCTATTTTGTTTTCATCCTCCGAAGATGAGAAAACGAAGTCTTACCCTTTGAGTTCCCTAAGGCTGATTATAAACAAACTTCTGGTGAATAAGATAAACAGTCTGACGATGAGGACAGCTTTGGTCCCTGGTTTTAAAGAGGAGTCTCCTTGGGCTTGACAGTGAAGACTGAGCTACTGTCTAGTAGCAACCCACCCCCTTCCCTCTCGGTTCAATTCCCATCAGCCCATAGACTGAGCTATTGGTCAGCTTGGCGCGGCAGCTGTCATTTGTTGAGTCTGTCCCTGTGGGGGATTGCTGCCTGGCTCCTTTTCTCAAGAGGAGGCTTCCCTTGTTTGCTGGTAGCACACATGTTGGGCTGCAGCCTCTGTAGTTTTCCTGGTATTCATAATGTCAAACTGGAGTTTAACCTTGGAGTCACCATAAAGCCCTTCTCTCTAGCTACCACAGTATGTGTTATTTACTGAGGGCTTGGGAGGTGCCAAGCACTGTCATTAGCCCTTTACAAAATTCATACACTCATAGGCCTTAAGAAGTAGGGATCATTATTTCCAATAGATTTCTAGAGATGAAGAAACTGAAGCTCAGGGCTCTTAAGGGACTTGCTGAAATTCACAGAGCTTATGCATGGCAGAGTTAGTGGATGAGTCCAAGTTCATCTGATTTTAAAACTCATTTTCCTAACCATTTTAAGTCTCTTGAGAAGTTTTCCACATACACATTTCAATAATTCCTAAAAGGACTTTATTAGCATTTTGTCACCCGTAGCCCAAGTATCTAGTAGAGACAACTTAAGGGCGAGGATTTGTTTTGGCTCATGTTTTCGGATGAATTTCACCATCATGTCAGGGAACGTGTGGTGTGATAGAACAGAGCAGTTCATGTCATAGTAGGCCAGGAAGCAAAGAAAGGGTGTGCTCATCCCTTGTTAGCATTGCTTCATTTTTCTTTTTTTCTTTTTTTTTCTTTTTTTATTCTGTGGGATCCCAAGCCTGCATTACTGCATTAACTCCATTTGTAACAGGTTTTTGCCCTTAGATAATGCTTTACAGAAATAGCCTCATTGCCATACCCATTGGTAAGCCTCAACATCTCCTAAGTGCTTCTAACTCTTAGTCAAGTTGATAACGAAGATTAACCATTGCAAGAACACATACGACTTAGCAGAAAGGCAGAAATGTAAGAGCATCAATTGTCTTTTGCTCGAGCACTTTTCCAATGCACAAATGTCTTCGAAGTATGAATTAGAACATCAATTCTTTAGTTTCTCAAATTTGAACTCAAGTCTTGGTTTTGCCTCTTTACTATCCTTTTGTTTCCTTATCTGTAAAATGAAAATAATGATAGCTACCCTGATGGGTGATTCAAAACATTAGCTAGCTTCAACATGTAACTCACAGAGCTTTCCAACCTTTTGACATTGTAATATGATGTTGTGGTTGTGTTGGGCCATGTTCATAACTACTTGACAACACATGCAGTCCACAAGACATGGATTGGACAGATGTATTTGAAAGTCTTTAGAACTTTCCTGGCCAATAGAGTTATTTAAAATGCTCTGTTATGAAGTTGTGGAAGAAATCTCAGTATTTAATCTTCTCTTTGACTTGGTGAGTGAAGACCAATCTTACCTAGATCAAAAGAACACAAAGCCAGCCATATTATTAGCTCCTAGAAAATAAATATGTCTTACTCAGCAGTGTTGTTGAACCAACATTGTGAATATATTGGCAGCTATTCCCTTTCAATGCCTAACTTGAAAAGGATTATGAGCTGATTAAGTCTGTTTTGTGGTGAGATCCAATTCATATAGCCACATCAAGCACTCCATAATAATTGATCTCTTTTTCTCCTATGCCATATCTACGGCTGTCCCTATGAAAGGTGTCAGATGTACTTCATTGGCCTTGTGATTCATTGACAGATAACTTTTCCTCCATGTGGTTGTTTGCCTATGAACTGAGGACATTGGCTAAGAACTCATAATGAAGGGATCTCTGGAAATTAATTGCTGGCTGTGTTAGTAAGTTCAAGTTGCCACAGTAAAAATAAGACAGGTTGACTTTGCCCAAGTGAAATTCAATTTTACATAGTTCCAGAAACTGGAAAGGGTGAGCTAAAGTGCTCCCCTCTGTGATTCATGCTGAGGGATTTCTTCTTGGCTTGCATTTGATCTCTGTATCAGAATGTTGTCACAACGTAAAGAGATAGTCCCAGTGTCTGTCTATTTCATCTTCCAATAAGAGCACAAATATGACCACAAGAGTCCCAACCTCACAATTTCATCTGAATTTAACTACCTCTGAAGCACCATTTTCATTACACTGGAGGGGGAGGGGTTATAGTATGTGAATTGGTAGTGTATAGGAACTTCAATGCAAGGATGAAGAGGGGACAAAATTCATGTGATATTAGGTCATACATAAATACATGAACCCTAGGGCCTTCAGGCAGCCCTAAATCAATAACAGTAACCCAAGTCACTCCCTACCTCATGCCAGTGCATGGCTCAGCATGGACATATTCAATGGGTCTCCCAGGTACTCTGTGTAGTAGGAAGGAGAAAATTTTCCTCTCACAGATATGTTTCAGGTTCCAGAAACATGGTCTGATCCACATTACCAGGCTGTCAAGAGAATGGCATCTCAGTTAATTTCGTTATTTACAAACATTTTAGTGAAAATATTCTCTTCTATGTTATTAGCTATGGTGATCAGGTACTCAGGAGTTGGCTTTGTAGTACAAGAACTAAAGAGCCTGGAACAATGAGGAAAGCGTTGGTTTGAGTTGTTGGTGGAAAGAGAGAGTTTGAGCAGTTCCTTAGCTTCCAGGGCTATTGATTTAGAACAAGCATTAGATGTGCAGAGAGACATGGGACAAAGGTGTTTATAGCAGCTATTAATGAACCCATAAGGGAGACTGAATTATTTCTCTAATAACTTGGTCCATTTATTTTTAAGATCATTCGTGGGTTCCTTATATCTTCTAGTATGTGGTAGAAAGAAAGGAAAAGACATATTTCTGTCCTTTCCCCCCTATCTTTAAATTTTGGAGAATTTTTGCCCTGAGGAAGACATAAAGAGTCCATAGAATCACAATGGTGCTGGATGTGTGGAGATGGCACTTAAAATGTGAGCATATAGAATAAAAAGTGCTGATATTGTCATTTTATTAGTCTATTTAAGTTCTCACAGATTAATAAAATGTCAAAGAGATAAGCAGACCATTTACACACAACAAAAGAGCAAGAACTGAATAAAACTGGCCAAGAGACAACCTTTAACTCGAGTGTTTAATTAATGCCCATCACATTAACAAGGCCTAAAAATTTAAAAGCCAGTGATCATAGTCACTTCTGGCCAGGTTGAAATAGAAACAAAACCTGCCTTTTGGTGGAGTTAACACTTTGTCATAACCTTTCTGAAGGATAATTGGAGGATATATATTTTCTTAATCCAAGAATTTTCACCATTACTTATTTACATTAAGGGAATAATTGAGTATATACAAAAGATGTATTTACATAAACAATTGTAGAGATAAAAATTTGGAAGCATGTAACTGTCCCCAGATTGGGAGTGGTCACACATAAAACTGTATAAGCCTGTGTGGCAAGGACACAGATAATCTTTATTTTCTTCTCTCTGGGCTTTTATGTGTTTTCCAAATTTTCTAAATTTCATACAGTGAATATGTGCTGCTTTTGTAATTAGAAAAAAAAAACAAGAGCAGCACAGAAACTATTAAAAAAGATATTCAAGCTTGTTTCTGAAAGCTAATCTTTGATTTAATTTTTTTCTCTTCAAATTTAAACACAGTCATTTCCTTTGGAAAATGAGTAGAAGCATTTTAACTGTCTGGTGGGAGAAATTAGATAAAGGCATATTTTTTCCTAGGGTATACGGGGGGAATATTCTCAAATAAAATAAAAGCATTCATTCTACACTGGTTCTTCTTTTAAAAACTTCATATTATCAGTTTAAGAAACTGCTTTGTTTAGATATAACTCACACACCTAAATTCACTCATTTACAGTATTCAAGTAGGAGTTTTTGCATATTGATGGGCTTATGTCATTTTTGAAATCTTAAAGATAAAACCTGAGCCCACCTTTCTCCCAGCTTCTAATAACCCTAAATCAATTTTCTGTGAGTATAAATTTCTCTGTTGTGGATATATTATAAATAAGATTATACAATGTGTGAACTTTTGCTAAGTGTGTGTTCAAGCTTAACCAATACTTACATGTAGAATGGCTTTCAACTGTTCCTCTTCATTACTGAGAAATATTTTACAGTATGCATAATGAAGCTGTGTCTGTGTGACCCATATTTCACTTATCCATTATTAGTTGAAAGGCATTTTGGTGGCTTCCACTTTCTGGCTTGCATAAACAATTCTGTTATGAACATTTACATACAAGGAGGTTTTTTCCCCAACAATACATTTTCAGTGTTACAGTTTGTACTTGGCATTGCTAGATTATTTGAGAACCCACTTCATGATTAATCTTTTGTTTGCAAAAAGGATTGCATCATTTCACATGCTCACATGTTACCTTTCCTGCACAAATTCTAACATATACCTGAAGATATGGACACAAGGAGGGATATTTGTAATAGCAAAAGCAAGAACAATCAAAAACCCATCAACAGAGTACCAGTCACTAATTATGGTAACCTAGATTATGGTCTATTGTGTAGCTACTGCAAACAATGAGTTTCTCTATTTACCTCTATCTCAGAAAGAGATGAAGTTATCCAAGAAATATTAAGCTGGAAAACCAAGCTGTAATCAGTTAATTTGCTATCATTTACTTGAGTCAAATATAATTTATATATATCAAATATAATTTACATATATGTGTATGTGTGTATCTTTGTGTCTGTGTATAAAATTTCTGGAAGGGTATTGAAGAAATTACTAGTAGGGGCTCCTATTAAGGGTTAGGTCTGATGTAAATTGGTTGTAGTCTAAAGTATAAGCTTTAGACTGTGGAGAGAAGTTGCTTTCCAATTAAAACATATTAATTTCTTCAAGTACTATATATTATTTTACAATAAGAAAAACTCATAAGAAAGTCTGAATCAGTAAACTTAACTTTCTCTTTGCTCTAGTCTGTTCACTTTTCACTATTTGTATAAGTGCAGTGTGAAGCAAGTTCATGGTTAACAGCCTCAACAACATCCAGTTATACTGAAGTCCTTTATGTCCTTACTCAGATTACTCTAACTGTAACATAATATCAGAGACTGAGTAACTTCTGAACAAGAGAGGTTTATTTGGCTCATAATTCTAAACATCTACGAACCTGGATCTGGTCTCATTTTAGCTATGTTGAGGGACTCTGGGAGAGAGCAAGATATATAGGGGGCCAAAGGGAAGGTAAGGCCTCTTTTATAACAACTTGCTTTCTTGAGAACTGATTCGAAGCCCTGAGAAACCTACTTTAATACATCTTAAGTGCACTCCTCAGGACCCAGCCAAATCTTAGTAGGCTCAGATTTTTAAAATTTCCACCTTTTTAACCCAGTCACTAAAGGACATGGATGGTATGTACTCATAAGTGGATATTAGCCATAAAATATAGGATATCCATGTTACACTCCACAGACCCAAAGAAGCTAAACAAGAGGGAAGGCACAAGTGAGGATGCCTGAATCTCACTTTGAAGGGGGAATAAAATAGTCATAAGAGGCAAATAGAGGGAGAGAACTAAGAGGGAGGGAGGTAGGAGGTTCAGGATCAGATGTAGTGGGGGGCAGCAGGGGTGGCCAGATAGCTATGAGAATGAATGGAAATCTGCAACTGATGGGGATGGGAAGGTAGGTGGCATCTCCAGGAGGAGACAGAGGCCTAGCATAAATGAGGCACTCAAGAATCAATGGAGGTGTCCTTAGCTGTGACTCACAGTATTGGGGGACATGGAACATAAAGAGGCCACCTCCTGTAGCCAGGCAGGATCCCCAATGAAGAGATAGGGACACCAACCCACCAACAGAACTTTCTACCAAGAATTTATCCTGTCTATAAGAAATGCAGCCCCTTAGGATGAATAACAATATGAACTAACTAGTACCCTCAGAGCTCCCAGGGACTAAACTACCAACCAAAGAGTACACATGGTGGGACTCATGGCTCCAGCTGCATATGTAGCAGAAGATGGCCTATTTGGTCATCAATGGGAGGAGAGGCCCTTGGCCCTGTGAAGGTTCTATGCCCCAGTGTAGGGGAATGCCGGAGAGGGTGGGGTGGTGAGCAGGGGGAGGGGGAGGGAACAGGGTTTTTTCCCTTTCTTTTTCTTTCTTTTTTTTTTTTCCCAGAGAGGAAACCAGGAAAGAAGATATTATTTGACATGTAAATAAAGAAAATATGTAATTTTAAAAAAAAAGAAAGAAAGAAATGCAGGGACAGGGGATGGAGGAGAGACTGAGGGAATGGCGAACACATAACCGGCCTATCCCATGGGCAAGCACCAATCCCTGACACTATTAATGATATCCTGTTATGTTTGCAGACAGGAGTTTAGCATGGCTGTCCTCTGAGAGGCTCCACCCAGCAGCTGACTCAGACAGATGCAAACACCCACAGCCAAACAGTGGATGGAGCTTGGGGACTTGTAAGGAAGAATAGGAGGAAGGATTTTGGGCCCTGGAAGGAGACAGGAACTCCACAGAAAGACCAGAAGAATCAATAACCTGAACTCTTGATGCTTTCAGAGACTGAACCACCAACCAAAGAACATACACAGGCTGGAACTAGGCTGCCCTGCACATATGTAGCAGATATACAGCTTGGTCTTTGTGTGTGTCCGAAACACTTGGAATGAAGGCTATCCCAAAAGCTGTTACCTATATGTGGGATACGTTCTTCTAGTCTGGCTTCAATGGGAGAGGAAGTGCCTAGCTTCACAGAGACTTGAAGTGACAGCATAGGGAGATACCCAGAGGGGCCCCTACCCAGTCAGAGGAGAAGGGGAGGGGGAGGAGGTAAGGGTTCAGGGAAGGGCTGATTGGGAGGGAAGCAGTGAGTGATAAGTAAAGTGAACAAGTAAAGCAAGTTCCACCTTTCACTTCACTACATTGGGTGCTAAGCTTTCCATGTACAAATGTTTAGGAGACATGCTCAAGCCATGTACAAATGATAGCCAGAATTCTGTATTCCTTCATAAACCATTGGTCCAATTTTAGAGCATAAGTACCTTGTATTTTTTTCTATTGTATGTAGATAATGTAAATTTATTTTATTAAGAAAGATGTTTCTGGGCTGGAGAGATGGCTCAGTGGTTAAGATTAGCACTTGCTACTGGTTCCATTGGTGAAGACAACATCTGTACAATGCATTGAACATAGAGAAGTCCAGCTGTTGCCTCCCTAGAGCCTTCAGTTTGTGATACTGGAAGGTACTCTGAATGTCACCAAAGGAGAGGTAAACACCAACTCAGCTGTAAACCCCTTGATATTCTGGTGTAATAGTGGCACAAAGCTTGTGGGAACAACCAATGAAGATCTGATTTGATTTAAGGACCACTGAATGAGATTGAACTCACAGCCAATACTGCTAGGATGGCCAAGAACCTGATACTAGATAGACTGGGGACCTAGTTTGATGCTCTAGGATAAATCCAAATATTGACGATATAGAAATTAGAAAAATAGCAATAAAATGATAGCTAACAACGTTCTGCTATATTCATAGATCAGTGCCTTTGCTCATCTATCATCAGAGGAGCTTCCTCCTGCAGCAGATGGGAGCAAATACAGAGACCCACAGTCAGCCATCACACAGCAAGTGAGACCTTGGAACACTCAGTGCTAAACAGGATGTCTCCATCAAATCCTTCTCAAGGTTCAAGGAACCCTGTGGAAGTGGAGGCAGAAAGAGTGTAAAAGTCAGAAGGGATGGTGGATACCAAGAAAACAAAACCCCCTTAAATCAACCTGATCAAAGCTCATATGAACTCACAGAGACTGAGGCAGCATACACAGGGCCTGCATGGGCCTACAGGTCCCTCTCT
>JADRCD010038805.1:0-12181 GCA_019843815.1 Montemys delectorum | reverse complement strand
TTCACTCCTAAGGGTTCATATAAACAAACCAGACAGTTACAAAAGGGAACAGCAGCAGGAATACCCTGAATTCTTTCTTTTAAGATTTATTTATTTTATTTTATATGTATGAATATTTTGCCTCTATGTATGTCTGTGCGCCACTGGTGCACCCAGAGATCAGAAGTCTGATTCTCCTGTAAGTGAAGCTTCAGATGGTTAGGAACAACTTTAGTGGTAGCTGGAAACTAAACCTAGGTCTTTTGCAAGAGCAGAAAGTCCTCTTAACTGCTGAGCAAGCACTCTTAACTTCTGAGCTCTCTCTCCAGCCCCCACCCTTACCACCCCCAACTTCTTTTTCATTTCAGAATGTGGTGTGATTTGAAATCAACTGCAGGAGACTTTGTATGTCAGCACCCATTAAAATTATGTGCTCAAAGAGCTTCCCTACAAGGCATTCAGTGGCAAACTACATGCCAACCTTTTTGGTGTAAGAATGTCACAGATTTGCTAACATAAGGTAAAAGCAAGACCTGATTGATACCACTTAGCTTTAATTAATTGACTGATTTAATTTTTAAAACTCATATTTTCTTTTAAACTTTTTTTATTCTCTATTTGACAGGGTCTCAAGTAGACCAGATTACAGGCTGCCATTAAACTCCTCAGCCATCTGTCTTTAAAGCTCCTGAGTGCTGGGATTATAGGTGTGTATCAACAAAGGCAGGTTCCTTCTCTTGAATGCAATTGTCTTAGGGTTTTACTGCTGTGAACAGACACCATGACCAAGGCGACTCTTATAATAAGGACAACATTAATTGAGGCTGGCTTCCAGGTTCAGAGGTTCAGTCCATTATCATCAAGGTATGAGCATGGCAGTGTCCAGGCAGGCATGGTGCAGGAGGAGCTGAGAGTTCTACATCTTCATCTGAAGGCCGATAGAAGACTGGCTCCCAGGCAGCTAGGAAAAAGGTCTTAAAGCCAATGCCCACAGTGACACACTTCCTCCAACAAAGCCCCACCTACTCCAACAAGGCCACACCTCCTAATAGTGTCATCCACTGGGCCAAGCATATTCAAACCACCACAGCAATTAAACCCAAATCTGAGTATGATGCCAGTACACTATTGAATGGGTTAATAGAACCTTTCAATTCTCAACTTACATTCTATAAAAGTAAGTGAGTACATTCAAGATAAAAAAGTAAAAGATGAAAATTACTTTGATGATATATTTCTTTCAGACTCTTAATGCACAAGTATTTTGATGCTTTAATTTTATTCACAGGCAATAAGAAGCCACAAAAAATAGTAAAATAAAGTTTCATTAATTTTTAACACCAAATATTAAAATTAATGTCTTCTATCTAGACCTTTTGGGGTTTTGAGTTTGGATGAGATTTCATGTAGTCTAGCCTGGCCTTAAACTGGCTATGTAGCCAAGTCTGACCTTGAACTTCTCCTGATCTTCCTGTTTGACATCCTGAGTGATGGGAGTAGATACCTGGATCACAATGCTTAGCCTCAATTCTTTTAAAAGTGCATAATTTGGGGGTGAAATGACACCCAGCTTTAACCACAGCACGTGGGAGGTAAAGGCTTGCAAATTGGAGGCCAACCTGATCAATATTGCAACTTCTAGGACAGCTAGGACTGCATAGAGAGACTCTGTCTATAAATAAATAAATGAATGAATGAATGAATGAATAAATAAATAAATAAATAAATATAGCTAATATGTTGACTGGGACACACAAACATCATGACAGCTAGCTTTAGAACATTTTCTTCATTCCAAAGGAAACCCATACCTGTTAATAGTCACCATCCTCTGAGTCCCTAGCAAACTCTAAAGTACTTTCTGGTTCTGGTTTCAGCTATTCTAGACACTTCTAATAAAGAAAATCACACAATTTGTGGTCTTCTGTGACAGGCTACTTTCGGTTAGCCAAAGGCTTTCAAAGTTAACCCATGTAATAATTTGAACTAGGACTTCCTTTTAAAAGCTGAATGTTATTGACCCCACTCTATTATCTATCACGTTTTATTTGTTGTTCACCTGTTAATAATGGAGGTTGTTTCCTTGTTGTGATGAATAATGTTAATTGATAACTCAACAGAATCTAGAATCACAGGGAGATGGGTGCCTAGGTGTGCTTGTGAGCTTGAGTACATTAATTGCTGTGGGAAGACCTAGTTTAACTATAGGCAGGGCTATTCCCTGGGCAAGGGATCCTGGATTATATAAACAAAGAAAGCAAGCAGGGCAAGGTGCATCCATCACTGTGCTTTCTGATTGAAAATGCGATGTGACCAGCTGCTTTATATTCCTTTCATCTTGACTTTCCACCATAATAGACTGTACCCTTGCACTGTGGGCCAGAATAAGCCCCTTTCCCTTACAATACCCTTCTTGGCTATGACAAATAATATCACTGTGACCATTTGTATGGATGTTTCTGTGCAGATTCATGTTTTCCTTTCTCTTGGGTATAACTCCCAGGAGAGGAATTGCTGAGCTAAGTTACAGACAAACAGCTTTAGAAAGTGGCTCTACACTTTTATATTCCTAACAACAGTGTGTGAAAGCTAGGAACAGTGTGGTTTATGCCTCTACTTCTAGCACTGAGGAAACTGAGATAAGAAGATTCTTATTGAATTCCAGGCTAGCCTGGATGACATAGTGAGATCAAGGTTATCCTGGGCTACATAATAAGATAGAAAATAAAAAGGAAGTAACACAAAACAATAATAATGTATATGAGTTGCAATTTGTCAACCTCACCAACACTGATTTTTGTGTTTTGTTTTAATGAAATTTGCTGTTATGGGTGTGGTTTTTATTTCTGTTTATTTCTGTTCAACATACTGACTCAGTATGTTGAACAACTTCTTATGTGGGTATTAGCTACTTGAAAAGCTACTTTGGAGAGATGTCTACTTAAAATCTTATTCCCTCTTAATTTCTTTGTTTTTCTGGTTTTCTTTTGAGACTTGGTTTCCCTATGTAGCCCAGGCTGGCCTGGAACTTGTTATTTTCATTCAGCTCTGCCTCCCAAATACTATATTATAGGTTTCATATATCTTCCTTATTTATTTATTTATTTATTTATTTATTTATTTATCATTCATTCATTCATAGTCAGGTCTCAGGAATCTCAGGCTGGCTCCAAACTCCATATGTAACCAATGACAACCATGAACTTCCAATCCTCTTGCCTATTCCCAAGGGCTAGGTATAAAGATATAGTACCACATTCAGTTTGATTCTTTCATAGGGATCAAATTCAGGGATTCACGCATGCCAAGCAAGCACTCTGCCGTCTAGGCTGTTAATCCATTTCAAACCCATTATCACCTTGCAAGATGACTTCTATATCTATCTTTTTTAGCTTTTTACTTAAAGCCTCAGCTTTCCACCCCCTACGAACTTGGAAGTTTCATGAGGTGCTATATACCCAGTACCCAACAAGGGGTCTGGAACACGGCAGACACCCCATCAATGTTATAAATACTAGATATGAGCCATTACTAATCAAATACTATGAAGCTTGTGTTGTAAGACAAGGAATTCAAATTTTATTTTAATCTTCTGTACCTTGTATGACTTTTATGAAAAAGTTTTAATCCCCTTCCTATTCAGCAAAACCTTTGTTCATATGAAAGCTCACAGCTACATTCCAGGAATTTGGTGGCCCGGAGCAGTGACCCTTTTCCCCTTAGAGAAACAGCCCTTTCCCCCTCCCTCCTTCATTTCCTCTGTACAAATTCTTTTCAGACTAGCCAATCAAATAAGACTCTGAGGTCAGACCTCAGCCAAGGAGGAAATGACACAGATACCACCTGTGTTAGAATAAAACCAAGTGCACTTCCTGTCTCTGTGTGTTCATTCCTCTGAGCACAACCTCTTGATCAAGAGTGAAATTTGCCTTGTCCCGCCACCATCTCTTTCTTGTTGACTGTGAAATATATTTTTAACCCCTGGGCGGGAACTCGGGACCAATAGCATGTTAGGCAGGCATTCTAATATCTAACTACCCCCACTCTAAAAAGCCTCTTTCTAATTTTGGTATCAAAAGTTTGGGTTGAGATGAACTGATGAATCTTAGCTCCGTAAACTGGATGTGCTAGTTGCCCCTGTGACCCTTTTACCCATATCTATGCTGCTTAATTCTCTGACATTCCACAGTACTTGAGAGCTGAAGGAAAGGGGACATGGTGATGACTGTGTTCTAAGAACATGTTCTTTCAGAGTAATATGGGAGGGGTTGGAGACTGAATGGTCTTTGCTTGGCTTGAGCTTGACAAGTCTATCCCACAGCACTTTACAAAATAGTCCTGAAGCTTAGTCAAATAAAACAATTGTGCACAATTGGCTTTTTTAAAAAAAAAAAGAGTTCCTCTGAACTAGTCAGTGATCAAAAAAGTTATGAAAGAATGCTTTGGGTTTTCATGTTGAAAATCAGACCTCATGTCCACTGATTCTTCTTCTTCTTACTTGATTACATGAGCACTTCAAGATCTATGAGACTGGATCAGCAAGATGTGTAAGCAATCCTCATGGTGAGAGTTCCATCCCCAGGACCCATGCAGTAGAAGAAAAGAGCCAACTCAAGTTGTCCTCTGTTCTCTGTAAGCATACTGCCAGAGTTCAACAACAGCACACACAATTAACAAATTAATGCCAGTTTTTTATTAGATATTTTCTTTATTTGCATTTCAAATGATATCTCCTCTCCTGGTTACCCCTCTGGGGGGAAAAACAAAAACAAAAACAAAAAAACAAACCCTGTTTCCTTTCCCCTTCTCCTGTTCACCAACCCACCCTCTCCCACTTCCTGGCCCTGGCATTCCCCTACACTGGAATGTCAGTTATTTTAAAGCCTCAATTAGGTCATCTCAAAGGAAAATCAACTTTATCAAATCAAGAATTCAGTGAACAAAGGGGGAAATGAGTACTGGCTAAGATCATCTAGGTCCACTAATCTCCACTACTATTTGATTAAATGCATATATTTTATTATAATTACAATGATGATGATTTTTCATGTTTACTTTAGGTGTGTGAGTGTTTTGCCTACATGTATGTCTGCGTACGAGACGTTGTGACTGGTGCTTACAGAAGCCAAAAGAAAGAGTCCAATCCTCTAGAATACAGCTGCAAATGATTGTGAGCCATCTGGTGGGTACTGGGAATCTAACTCAGGTCCTGGGGAAGAACAGGAAGTACTTTCATCACTGACCTGTCCTTTTTTATTTTTCATCATGGTTGTCTTAGGCCAAGTACACCCAGTCGTGACTTGAACTCCTGATGAACACAAGGGTGATCTTACGTTTCAAGGACAAAGATTCCTTCCAAGTTTGATAGCAAGAGAGGTACTGAGACAGATTTCTGGTGAAATATTCATGACTCTTGCAGCCCAACATTTGAAGCTGGGCTAGGAGATCCAACAACAACAATAGTAATTCTTTTAAATAAGTTAGAGGTGAGAGGTCTCTGAGATTAGAGCATAGGAGTCTCTGAATTTAGCTCTGTCATGAAATACTAGTTAAGATATAAGGTTATAACTCAGGAAGCTGGTCTTACCTCAGGGTTGCTTCAGGCTAGGATCATAGCACTATAAAGGAGAAACTAAATAGGATATAAGATGTGGCTCATCCCCTCTACTAGGACAGTAGCTTTGATTCTTTTCTGTTGCTATGATAAAATACCTTAACAGGATCAACCTAAGGGAGAAAGGGATTGTTAGGCTCACAATTCCAGGTTACAGTCCATGACAGCAGAGAAGTCAAAGTGGCAGGAGCTTGAATCAGCTTGTCCCATCACATTCATAAGCATAAAGGAGAGAGTCACAAATATAGGCTGTTCAGCTTAATGGCTCCATTTTATACAGTCCAGATTCCCTGCCCAAGCAACAGTCCTTCCCTCAATTAAGATAAGTCTTTTTACATTGGTTAATTTATTCAAGACAATTCCTAAGAGGCATTCTGTGATATCAATACTAATCTACACAGCCCCTCACAGGTGTGCTCAGAGGCCTGTCTTCCAAGTGTCAATTTGGCAATTAATATTGACCATCACTAGCAGCATCTTGATTTAACATTTTGAACTCCAGATCCTCCCTTACCTTTCAAGATCTGGGATTATACATATGTCCCATTACTCTCATGTATTCTGGTCTGGGGATTGAACCCAGAGTTTCCTGTATGCTACACAAGCACTCTTAGCTCATTTTTATATGTTCAATAGTTGAAATGTTAGTATAAGAATTCTTATCACTGGGAAGACAACAAAACAATGCATATGAAACCATTCCATCATTGTTGGAACATTAAGTAGAGCTGGGTGTGGCTGCATGAGACCCCGGTCACACAGTTAAACAAATAAAAATTAGAGTAAAAACAATCAAATTATGTAGAAAGAACAAACTCTTGAACAAATTCATACTAAGAGAGCTGGAGGGGATGAATGATTTTAATTTACTTTCTCTTCCTTCTTTTTCTTCTTTTTGGTTTTGAGACAGGGTCTCACTATGTAGCCCAGGCTAGTCTTAAACTCACTATAAAGCTTAGTCTGATTTTGAACTTCCAACAATTTTCCCATCTCAGCTCCCTGCATGGTGTAACTATAGACATGAACTACCACGGCTGACTAACTTTCTCTTAATACATGTGAACTTTAAATTTTATCTACAGTGAAAGGATAGGCATTAGACGATATCTTACACAATAATGATGACATACAGACATAAGGAAAGAAGATCCTGTGTTCACAGTCAGTGTGGTACCTAGGACCTAGAGCCACTGACTGACAGCCTTGCTCTGCTCTGCCTGAGGGTTCCTCCCTCCTCCCCACTGGCCCTGTTCTGTCTGCTGATCTTGTGAGTCATCCTTTGCTCTATTTCCCACCACACCCAATCCCCTGGGTGAGTTACTGCTCACTTCCTTGACTTAAAGTTGTTGTCCACATTAGA
This sequence comes from Montemys delectorum, assembly GCA_019843815.1. NCBI lineage: Eukaryota > Metazoa > Chordata > Mammalia > Rodentia > Muridae > Montemys > Montemys delectorum. Next base: position 5,228 of record JADRCD010038805.1, on the reverse strand, counting down.
TCAAAGTTCAGACTGTAGAAATTTTACTCAGCACTTCAATTACTAAGCTACACTTTTCTACCATGGAGTTCTTATCTACTATGACAATTCATGCAATCCTTGCATCTCCTCCTCCATCCTATTGTACTGCAAATATGCCTTCTGCACACATCTGAAAAGTCCTTGTCTGTAGAGATCTTATGGACTTCCCTGACTTGTATCATAAGAATAAACAGCTTCTGATCTGGTCCTGGATTGAAAAAAAAAATGCCTGCCTATAATCCTCTTCCTAAAAGATTAGCCACCTTCAATAACCCTTCTGCCTCTACTTTCTATCACCACCCTTTTGAGACAATAGAGCTTTAAATTAACCTGTACTGCTAAAAGAATGGAGTAGTGAAAATAACCTAGCTGTACAACCAAGGGGGATGAGGTGAGAAACAATATTGCAAGTGTTATGAGCTTAGACTCTACGGGAGCAGGAGAGCTAACAGTAAAGTACTTGCCTTGCAAACATGAGGTCCTAAAAGTTCAGCCCTTAGAACTCATGTCAGAAAAATGGCTAAGAAGTGTAATCAAAATACATATATGTAATTCTTAATTAATAAAAATATTGTTAAAAATTGAATGCAGTGATATATACCTGTAACACTGAGTCTTTTGAGGCAGCCAGACTAACCTATGTGGTGAGGTCTTAGGCCAATGAGAAACTTTGTCTCCAACAAAGTTTGGACAAATGCCAAAAAGAACCCTCCAACATGCCCCCAAACAGAATTAAAAGAACAAATTTCAGTATTACAGGACAGCACATATAACATAATTATTGTACTTTTATGTTATGGAGACAGGGTCTCACGTTGTAGCCCAGGCTAGTATGAAACACATAATTTTACCCAAGATGATCTCAAATTCATGCCCAATCCATCTGCCTCAGTTTCCCCAGAGCTAGGATTACAGGAAACCACACACAGCTTTGTTCCCATTTTTTAACATACTTAGATCATCTACATGGGTGAGTTCACAGTTATATTGCGATTAGTAGTTTCTAGAAGATAGTTTTAAGAGCTTTTACTTACTGATGGCCCACTGCCCTTCTTATCTAATATTTGATGTTAATTATGAATGACTTAAATGTTTTAAAGAAAATAATTTTCTGCTTGCCTCATAGGATTCCATAGCTTCTGGTTTCAGGTCCCCTTTATATGGGCGGCACATATGGTTCAGACTGCTGTTTATTTGCTTGCCCTGCATTGGGGGTGAACTATATTTAGATAGAAGTTGACCATTTTGGTTTTACTTTACTTACAAATTTGTTTCCTTCAGTATCTATTTTCAAGTACGCTTAAAGGGGCACAGTTCAGCTCAGGCAAGCAAGAGAGTATAGGTAGTTTGCCTTCTGGTTCATCAAGTAACAGTTTTAGATGATCTATATTTACCAGAACTCAAAGTGCTTGAGTAGCTTTAAAATATTTGGTAACAATTCATAACCAATGCAAACATTTGTTCTGAGGATACAGCTCACACATGCCTAATGGATGTGAGGCCCTGTGCTCAAACTCCAGCATCTCATAAAACTTGGCATGGTACCTGTCTATCCAAACATCTGTAGAAGCAGGATTATCTGAACTTCAATGTCACCTTTAGGTACACAGAGAGCTCAAAGCTACTCTAGACTACATGAAACTATACATACATCTATACATACACACATACATATGTCTGTATACATATATAGGTATATTTGTATGCGTGTGTGTGTGTGTGTGTGTGTGTGTGTGTGTGTGTGTTAGAAACCTACCACAGGATTCAAATAACAGGTTTTTAAAACAATATGCCAACCGAGAAACATCAACAAGTTTGAACAATAGCATTTGATCAATTAACATGAAGAATCAGGTCAGTCCCAGTTGGCTCCTGTTGGGAGATATATCTTACACCATGCTGCTTCTATTCATGTGCTGCCTCCACCATTTGTCAGATTCAGGATGAGAGCTCCAGGTCGGCTGGCTGGCTGTTAGCACACGGTCCAATTATCTGCTGTGGAGATTTTCTAGGCCTGAGTATTTGGTTGCTATTGTCTCTTTTCTGTAAAAACAATGATTGGCCAGGTAATGGTGGTACCCACCTTTAATTCCAGCACTCGAGAGGCAGAGGCCGGCAGATCTCTGAATTCAAGGCCAAGCTAATCTACACAATGAATTTCAGGGCAGCCATGGCTACATAGAGAAACCCTGTCTACATGCACACGTGGGCGCACTCGCACGTGTACACACACACACACACACACACACACACACACACCAAGTGATTGGCATTCCAGCATCACTCATTTATTTATATGCAAATAATCAGGATAAGTTCTACTTTTGTCCTTAAAAATGATTATTATAAAGTCAAAAACAGTCCATGTGCCACTAGTAAGAAAGGTCCTAATGATATCCTATAAGAACAGGACCTGAGGAAATGTCCCAGAACCCTTTGCAACCCCACAGCTGCCAGCCTACTCCTGCATGGAGAGAACCCTTACTAAGGAGCAAGGAGCTGATTTATACTTTTGTTGTTTCATTATTGTATTGAGACAGGGTCTTATGTCAGGGTCTCATGTCACTGAGGCCAGCCTTTAACTCACTATGTAGCTGAAGATGACCTTGATTTACAATCCTCCTGCCTCTCTCTCTTTGATACTAGGATTGTAGCCATGTCCTATCATGCTGGGGGATTGAACCCAGGACCTCTTGTAGGCTAAGCAAGCACTCTTAAAAATGAGTTACATCCCCAGCCTTTGACTTTTGCTTATAAGTGTACCATAATACACGTATATTTCTCATTAGCCACCTTTCCTTCCACTATCTGTAAACAAACAAACAAAAAATACATGCATGCTGGGAAGATGACCCAGTTGTTAAGAGTGCTTGTTGTACAAGTATAATACCTGAGTACAACCTCCCAGAACAAATGTAAAAAGCTAAGCATGGTTGTGTGAGCCCATAACTCTAGCCATGGCCATGGCCCAGGTCCTTGTTTGGTGAAAGAGCCTAATTCAATAGAATAAGAGAAGAGTGGAAAGACACCCGACATCCATGCCTAGCCTCTACACATACATAAACATGTCCACATACCACACATATATATGCCACAAACATACATATGCACACATAAATAATAATAATAATAATAATAATAAGTCAACAGAGGTTTTAAAAATCACACCTAAAAGCCACTATTTTTAAATTAAAAAAAAATTTTTTTTTGTTTTTAGAGACAGTATCTCATCTAACCAAGGAACAGAACTCTTTTTTTTTAAAGATTTATTTTATTTTATTTTATTTTATTTTATTTTATTTTATGTGTATGAGTACACTGTAGCCATGCAGATGACCTTGAGCTATCATGTGTGTGGCTGCTGGGAATTGAACTCAGGACTTTCTGCCTGCCCCGCTCACTCCAACCCCACCTGCTCCGACCCTGCTCGCTCCGGCCCCAGTTCGCTCCAGTGTAATTCACTGTAGCTGAATTCAGACACACCAGAAGAGGAAGGTCGATCTCATTATAGGTGGTTGCGAGCCACCATATGGTTGCTGGGATCCGAACTCAGGACCTTCGGAAGGGCAGTCAGTGCTCTTACCCGCTGAGCCATCTCGCCAGCCCCAGAACAGAACTTTTGATCCTCCTGCCTCTGGGGATTGCAAACATGAGCCATAATACCCACTTTTGTTTTATTTATTTATTTATTTCATTTATTTACATTTCGAATGTTATCCCCTTTCCGTTTCCCCTCCACAAACCCTTTATCCCACCCCCTCCCCCTGCTTCTATGAGGGTGCTCCCTTACCCTCCTCAGCACCCTGGTACTCCCCTACACTAAGGCATCGAGCCTTCACAGGACCAAGGGCCTCTCCTCCCATTGAAGCCAGATAAGGCCCCTTCAACTCCTACAGTCCTTCCCCTAACTCCTCCATTGGGGTCCCTGTGCTCAGTCAGATGAGTATCAGCTGTGATGTTGTGAGCATCAGCATCTGTGTTTTGTTTTAAAGACAGGGTCTCTGTAACTCCAGAACTCACTGTGCATCCAGGCTGTTCTCAAATTTTGTTCACCTCTTGCTTCAGCCTCCTGAATGCTAGGATTCCAAGGGTGAGCCATAGTGCCAAACTTGAAAGCTACTTCTAAAAAGTGAGGATTGATGAGATTTACTTCCATGAGGTAAAGGAAGACCTGAGTTCAAGCCATGGGACATGCTTAAAGGCAGAAGGAAGAATCTCTACACGTACTAGATGATGTGTTCATGCCTATGTGTGGCTAACAGTTCTAATAGAAGATTTCATTCATAGAAAGGGTTTAAAATACCCAACAAAAGATTAGAAATTGAAGATTATCTTCAGTTACATAGCCAGCTTGAAATGTTTGAGGTCAGCTTGGAATTTAAGACCCTGACTCAAAACAAACCAAAAATTAAAAAACAAAAACAAAAACAAAGCCTCAGATTATGACCATAGCATAGCAGGAGATGAATGAAGAAACAGGCTGAATGTTCAGCAAAAATTTCCCAGCATTCCTACACTTTTGGTGATTCTCTTCTTTTTGTCTAGTTGTGTGGTAGCATCACTCTGCTTGGACACCTTACCATTTTGTGTAGACTTGGACCTAAGTGCTGCACCCTGACCATTCACAGACATGCCCTATTTGTCACTTGTCCTGGGATGTTCATTATCTACTTACTTGCTTGTATCAGAATAATCTGGTTGCTTATTCATTTATTTGTTTTGTTGACATAGTCTTACCTGGTAGCCTGAACTCACTGAGAATAACCTTGAACTTCTGATTCTCCTGCCTCTACCTCCAGAATGCTGGGATTACACTCAGCATATATGCATGTATGTACTGTATGTAGGTACTATCATGCTCAACTCTAAGGAAGAACAAATTTTTGTTGTTGAGTTCTTCCCCTTTTTTGAGACAAGATCTCACCCTGCAGCCCAAATTCAACTAGAATTTCCTATGTAGATCAGGCTGGCCTAGAGTTTGTTGTAATAAATTTCCTCTTCCTCCTGATTGCTGGAATTACAGGCATGCACAGCCACACTTGGGTAAAATTGAATCTTATTATACTCATTGGGATGCAAACTATATCATTTCTTCTTAATTAATTTTTTTCATTTGTGTTTGGTGTGTATGTGTGTGTGTGTGTGTGTGTGTGTGTGTGTGTGTGTGAGAGAGAGAGAGAGAGAGAGAGAGAGAGAGAGAGAGAGAG
>JADRCD010038782.1:5000-18068 GCA_019843815.1 Montemys delectorum | reverse complement strand
TCAGAAACCTTTGTCATATAAAAAAAGAGCTACAAAATTCACAGTTATTATTTTGCTTGATTTGGCTCCAAAGATATAAAATGGAACCTGGTGTCAGAGAAGTTTATATAACAAACTATTTGTTGGAATTATTGCTCCATTCTGAGATCATTTGGGGAGCCAATGGGGAGAGATTAATTTGTAAATGTTTAAAATAGTAGTTTGTCAAGGGAAAAATGGACTAAAAGTGCTCTTAACCTGAAATTCTATCTATAATTTTTCATACTTATAACAAAATGATCTTTGCTATGTGAGGTGGACACACTGATAATTACACCAGACATTTCCTGTGTTACCATTGGAAGTTTATTGAGAAAACAGACAAATATAAGATATGACAGAATAAATATAGAAAGTCTCTATAAGATCACTCAATCTAATCTTTATGCCGAATAACGTTTACAAAGATAGGTGGCTCTAATCTCCATAACCAGCAGTGCTGCCTTTTGGATGTAGGGGTATTTTTAAGTCCCTCTCTGACTCCTAAATATCTGAGAGAAGCAGCTTAAGTGATGGTTTCACTGGCTCCTAGGCTGAGGCTACCATCCAGCATGGCTGGGAAGTCATGGCCACAGGAGCCGGGGCAGCTGGTCACATTGCATCTGCAGTCAGAAGACAGAGAGGTGATGTCGACTTCTCCACATGGTTTCTCCCTCTTCCTGGACTCTAGTCCACATGATAGTGCTGTCCATATTTGGGGTGGGCATTCCTTCTTCAGTTAAAACTTTGTAGAACTCCTAATCATACATTTCAGGATGATAAATCCAGTTGAGTTGACAATCACGATTAACCTCCATAGGGTCTTTGCAGATGTGATTAAACTAAAACATGTTGAATTGTATATTACCTTGGATCATTAGGCAAATCCTGGATGTTTATATGATGCTTACAAGAGACAAAGATTGACAGGTAGAGAGATGAATGTGGACAGATAGAATAGGGGAGCCTGGAGAGTAAGAGCTTTGAAGGCTGGTGCAGGGTGGGAATAAATTCAGAAATGCCCGCAGTCCCCAGAAGCTGGGAGAGAGAAGGCATAGAGCCCCTGGGGAAGTGTGGAGCATCTAGATTTAGGTTAGTTATTTGGTCCTTTTAGATGGCAAAGCCATAAGCAAATAGCTTGTGGAAGTTTGTGCTGGGAGTCTTTGGACGTTACTATGAGGGACTTGTTTGTGAGTCTGTGGCTGCTTTGGGCAATAATTTATATGTGTAAGTGGCGTTTTTCTTAAGGCTGTGCCTGGGTTTTCATACTTTCTTCTATCTAATGATGATCAGATTTATAGATGATCGCTTCCTCTTTATTCTAGTTTCTTAGAGTTCTCTATAGAGACAGGAAAATAGTGAGCTTGTGTGATTTTTCAAAGCCCAAGTCCCCTGCATTGTGATATACAGGCTGAGACTCAGGAAATCAGGTGATACGGTGAAGCCTTAATCCAGGGGCTGATGGTGACAGTCCCCTGTGTAGATCAGGAGATCTGAGAGCCTGGAGGACCAGCTCTTCACAGCTCCATTGAGACTCGGAATTGGAGCTGCCCTTCTCCTTTTGTTGTCCTACTCAGACAAAATATGCCCACTCAGCATCACTGGGATCAATTCTTTATTCTGTCAATTGAAATGATAAGCTCTTCTGGAAATATGCTCATAGATTCAGATGTGATGATTAACCTACTGTCTGGGCATCCCTCAAATCAACACACAAAACTCAATCTCTCTAACCTCATCATACCTGGTTCTAAAAATGACTAGTGAGCCAGTCGCCCCTGTGGATTCCCAAAAGACATATGTGCTATAAAAACTTAATTTTTGCTCTTTCATATTTCCAAAACTTGAAGATTATTTTGTCAATATTTCCTGACTGGGGAGGACAAAACAGTTGGTTGCCACTGAGATATTCCTCTGTTCTGTGGTCTTCTCACCCTGAACATTAGCACCCACCAAAATCAAAGCTCTCACATGCTTCCTTATAGATCAGGAGAATCCCATGAAGTGATGACATATATTCTGAAGTTCTGTCTATGAATATTGCATGACTATTCAGGGTGCAAGTTGTTCCCTTCCTAGAAGGCTCCCCAGAGAGTTCTACATGGTAATGATGTTCACTGAAACTCTCTTAGATGAGGACACAGTACACACTGCCTGTTGAATACGTAATGGACTCCAGTGAACTTTTGAGAAAGTAGATTTATGTGTAATTTGCAGATGCTTCCGTGACAGGTGAGGAGGCAGGCGTTAAATGGAGTGGTGAGGAGATTCCCCTGAGTTTTCCATATTCCTTGTATCCACCCCTGTGTGTGTGTGCCCAAAAGCCACTATATAGGATTCAGCCAAGAGCTTGACCTTTCTGATGCCTCTTTCCAACGCTTTGATTTTGGATGAGTTCCACCTCTCAGTTTTCCCAGATACATTTCCATTTCTGCAATGGTTGTGGTCCCAACCCTAGAGCTTTTGGCCCTTGCAAAAACAGGTCCCTGCTTTTTATTACCCATTGTCCTTGGAAAGACTTAAAGTGCTCTTGCAACACCAAGACCACATGAATCTTTACGAGAAGGACAAAGTTTGCCAACATGGAGAATCAGCATGAGACTTCAAATGACCTAATAAAAAATAAAAAGGAACTTGACTGGTCCCACTGAATGGAACCTGAAAAACCACTCAGTTCTGGCATTATTGAATATCTGTAATAAATGAAAAAAAAAAAAGGTTCCCAGTTCATTATGATTGCCCCTCCGTAGCCCCACTCCCGTTTCTATGTAACTTTAAGCATTCACCTCTGTAGGCATGTTTCAGATTATTCCTTTAGACCCCATCTGTGTGGCTTGTTCAGGGACAGTGGTATACCAGGTCTCTGGAGTCACTGACCCCATACTTTTCATTTCAATATACCAGAACACTAATAACCAACTCTCAAAGTTACCGCGTGTTTAATGACTGATTTCTGCAAGCTGGAAGGGCCTGTTTCAGTGAACCTCGTCTTTGGGGGAAAATTGATATTAACAAATATAAAACAGAGATTTAAAAGCTGCTTGTAAAAATGGAGCTGATCACTTCTGCTCCTTAGCCATTGCCATGAGGACTGCTTGAAGTAGCATCCTGAAAGATAATAGGCTGATGGAGTAGAGTTCCAGTTGCCCTAGCCCTCTGACTAAAGAATTCCAACAGATACCAGATATACAATGAATACAATTTTGCTCTTCCATGTGTTATGTGTCACCGAGGCTGTGTTACTGTCTGTTAAGCAGTATTATTTCAGCACTTGATGACTGATATTATGCCTTTGTAGGAGCAACTCAGTAGGCAGAAATTTCTTGCCCAGTTTTCTGTTTTGATTCTGCCCTACTCAGGAGGGCTGTCTGACAGGCATCGGTGTTCCCTCTCCTACTTGGGGTGGGATCCTCCATGGAGCAGCAGAGTTTTTTCCTCCATCAGAAATCCTTTCAAAAAAATTGTCCTCTGTAACGGTGCTTGGGGTGATAAACACTGAAGCTTACCATGGGTGGCTTCTTAAAGCATTGGGGGGATTTGTGAGTAGCTAAGTTTTCCTGTAGAAAGGTAATGAACTGCTCAGGGCTTTCTGGTCTCAAGTCTACACATGGCTGTGTTCTCCCTGGGGTAACACAGTACATGAGGGAAGAACATAGAGAAGGAGAGGTTTATTTTGACCCCCTGTTTCAGAGGTTCCCTGCCATGGTCAGTTGGCCAAGTTGCTAGGCCTGTAGTGAGATAGACTATCAGCGTGGGGAGAATGTGGCAGGGTGTACTGGCCATCTCATGACAGCTGGGAAGAAAGGTGAAGAGAAGGGACAGAAGTCCCAGTATACCTTTCAGGGCCATGCCTCTAGTGACCTGCTTTCCCCATTGTCTCCTCAACTTTCTGTCGGCTCTCAAGAGCCTGTTAAGTTATGAATCCATAGACTGACAGATCAATTCATAAAAGGCCACAGTGGTTGTGATACAGGAACCTCTCAGATGCTCTGACTCTAAATGCTATTATGATGGGTTTTGGGACTGAATCTTTAACACATGAATTTTGGGGACCATTTAAGACCAAAAGCCTAATCGTAGTGTTTCTTGAAGTATTGCCTTCAAAGGAAGTCACAAGTGGGAGCACCCCAGGAAGGTAAAATGCCCTATATTGGTAAACATTAGCAGATTTTTCCATGAAGTGTCATTAGTCTAAGGTCAAGAGAATTGCAGCACTCTTGGCCTTCATTTAGGACTGACAGATCATCAGCAACAGACGAATTCCAAAGTGACATTCAATTGTAAACTCAAGGACAAAAGGCAAGGGGAATTTGATTCTCATTTCTGCTTATAAACTTCAGGCTGTCTTTGAAGTTCTGATACCCTAGCTTCTGTCTCCCAAGTCCTGGCAGTACAGGGGTACACTATCATTCTCAGTGGAGAGGATATAAACTTGGGAACTGGAAAGAGACTTCTCAAACATTTTTTCCTCTATATAAGGATCTGGAGGAGGAAATAAAAGGTGAAACGCATTTTTGATGCAAATAAAGATGGGCAGTAGATAAGGCGTGGCTCTTGATGTGCAAGCTCAGCACCTACAGCCTTGTCAGTACCCTCCTATCCTCCTCCTACAGGGCTGGTGTGAATCTGCCCACACTCAGAATGCACCAGTGCACCCTATTGGATTTAGCGTAGTCCCACAATCAGCATCTTGGCTGGTTGTGTTTCAGTGCAGCAAGGAGCACGTCTGCTTCCTGAGAGGCAGTCATGTTTCTGTTGGTGGGGTGGTCTAATTGGGTTTTTTTTTTTTTTAAGTAAAACCACCAGATGTACAGGTTTTTAGTTTTCAAATACAATTAAGTTTTTCCTCCCTGCCCTTGCTTGGATCATATCTTCTCTGTCCTAATGCCATCAATGAAGAAATGAGAGAAGAGGTTGAGGTATGCTCTTGCGCATGGGCCCTTCTCTTTCTTTAAGACATCCCCTCAGCTGTTTTCTACTTCAACCTGAGGTTATGTTAGGCCAACCTTACTCTGAATGAGATGCTCCAGATGCGCTTTTCCTGTGTGTCCCCTTTGTCTTGCACGGTGTTGCTGCTTTGGTATAAAACCTCAGTGCTTTGGCTTAAATGGTGGCTAATTTTAAAGGTACTTGTAGTGTCGAGCAGTGATGGCGCACCTTTAATCCCAGCACTCGGGAGGCAGAGGCGGGCAGATTTCTGAGTTTGAGGCCAGCCTGGTCTACAGAATGAGTTCCAGGACAGCCAGGGTTACACAGAGAAACCCTGTCTCGAAAAACAACAACAACAACATCAACAACAACAACAACAAATTAGCTTCCCATTACACACACACACACACACACACACACACACACACACCTACCTAGGGACTTTTTTCTTTTCTGCCACGGACTGGGGGTTTTCTTTCAGGGGTCCCTTGTACCGAGGGATGATGGGTTCTGGCCAAGTGTGTACGGGATTCGGCTATGACAAACAGACTTACACAAGCAGTGTATGATCTGAATGTATTTCTTAAAAATGGCATGAGACTCTTGCAATCATTGCAAAAGAGATATAAAAAATTTGGCAGCTCAGCAGTCAAGGTACATCTGAGGCTACCTAAAATACACTGGGTCTAAAAACAGCAGCCATCTCCTCTGGACTGGTGCAGCACCCCCCAGGCTCTGAGCACGCTCGGGCCGCATGGGCCCAGCCAGAGTCCTGGGGGGCTGCGGACTGAGTCCAACTGCTCAATGCAGACTCCTCTATCTGGAATACTGACTGCTCACACTGTCTCTCACATACATACTCCGCTCAAGGTCCCGCTTATCCTAGGCTAATCTTTTGGGCTAGTAGAGACATCTCTTGCTAATTTCTAGGAGTGGTTCAGCTGCAGTTCTTGACTGAGAATGAGGACTCTACTTGACCTTGCCCTGGGATAAGCCTTTCATTCCATAAGCTTCAATGCCACATTCCCTTCCTTATTTCCCTAACAATGCCAGAGGCAATTAGTCTGGGTGGGTAACGTTCTTTACGGAACTTCCAGGCCAGGGTTTGGCTAGGAAGTTGGAACCTTGGTAAAAGGTCAGAGAGAAATGTCCGATTTTGTCTAGCCATTAATAAATCAAATCTTGGTGGGCACCTAACACGTGAGTTCACAAGGACATATGTGGGCTACCTCTGAGTTCACAAGGACATATCTGGGCTACCTCTGAGTTAAGGGGTGCCAGGCGACAATGCGGGTGCAAGAGACTGGCTTTCTTTAAGCTTACGCCTCAGATACTGCTGTCACGCAAGGTCTGCGTGGCACTTTTCCACGCATAATCTACTTTTAACGAGTCAATAACACTTATATGAAATGTGGTATTATCAATTTTGGAGATTGACTCTTTTAAGGAGCCTCATGAACTTTGACACGTAGCCCTCATGTTCTCCGAAAGGCAAATGCTGTTTGCGGACCTCTGTCTGGTGTTGCTGAAAGTATCTTGATAGTCCTTTTTTATGTTGCTCAGTCGTCTGACTTTCTACAACCGTGGGTTGGTCCCATTTGATTCGTCTCTTAAAAGTGTCAACATGTGATGCCAGACCATCCCCGGTACTTTGAATGTCATCAAGAGTCTTCTATGAATGCCACCTGCAACTGAGGTAGCGTCAGAGACTTGCCAGAGAACCCTTAGATGAGAAACAGAATGACATGATTGTTATAAAACACTGAGATATGGAGAGGATCTGGTTACATAAGGAAAAATCACTACAAAGAATACTCAAGCATAAGCCACTGCTACAAGTTAATTGTCTGCATTAATTTAAAAGATGGGGTATTAGGAAGATCCAATTTGCAGCTCAAACAAACATCACTCTGGTAAAAGCCAACTTTCCTCTATGTCAAGACCTGGATATCACTGCTTCTTTGCTTCTACTTGGTATGATCAGTGTGAAACTCATCTCAGTCAAGTACCTGGCACAGAGTAGGTGGTCAGTTGTATCCATCCACATAGGTACTGCCTCATACCTGGCATTGCTGTAAGTATTAGGGTTATGACAGTGAATAAAGCAAATAAAAACCTGGCCCCGGAGCATCCTTCCTTGTTCAGGACTCAGACAGTGTAGAGCAAATGAGGGAATGGTGCTTGTAAATATAATGGAAAAAATTCAAGAGAGAAGGTATAGAGGAATCCTGGGGCGGGATGGAGAAAGGTGGGACTCATTTTACAATGGGGACTTTTTTTTTTTTTTGATCAAGTGATCTCATGAAAGTATGAGGATCTGAAGAATATTTTATATTCATTTCATAGGGCTAGTTCAGAAGTCCGAAGGCCAGTGTGCTACATGACCTAGGAACATGGGTCACAGAGGAGTTTAGGGGATAGTAGTAGTCCTGTGTTTGCAGATAGCAAGGCCTAGGACTGTCCTGGGTTACTGTCATGTCTGTCCCCTGAATAACCTGGTCCAGTGGAGAAAAGAGGCTTAGGAATGGTGTGATCTTGTTACTCTGAGTTTTTCTCCTGTTAGACTGATCTCCCATTAGCAAATGAGAGGGTCAGAAGTTGACTCTGGATCTGTTTAACCTCCAAGTCCCTGCTTTGACTTCCACTGTTACTTGTGATGTACATGGTTGGGGTCAGGGTTGGATATGGAGAAAAACTTCCCATTTCCAATACTTTTCAAAAAACAATAAAAGGCAGAAATCTCAAACACTATGGATCTTCCCCTTGCTTGGTATTGTGATGTTTGTCAACCTAGGCTATTCCCTGGCCTTTCTTTGTCCCTCCTGTTCTCCAGGTTAGCCCGGTCTGCAGGAAGAACAGAAGTAGACAGGTTTCCCCCACAGTGAAGAGGTTATCTGCACAGAGTGTTTGGACTGTCTCTCCTTCTGCTTTTCTTCCTTTCATAGGACAAGGAGGCATATCTGGATGAAGAATATCTTGTTTCTCAAAGGGGATACTGAAAGCTCTAATGATGTTTGGGCCCAGTAACCTTTCTTGGCCTTGCTACTTCCACTGAGCTCATCATATGGCAACACAATTTACATAAGAAGTGGATCTGTAATAAATTTCCCCCGTAAATTCCTTCCAGCAGCATGCAATCCTTTTTAGTTCCACGGTGCGTGTGCATATAATGATCCCCCACCTGGCTCAGGACTGTTTTATGTGGGAACATTAAACTAATTTTGCTTGGAATGTGGGATGGTTTCTCAAGATGGCGCACCTGACTAAATTGCAGTTCACAAGGCTCTTCTGGAAGATGGATGGATCCCTGGAGGCTCTTTAGGGTTTCCGTTGCCCTCAGAACTTCTCTCAGAACCCAGCTCGTCTCTGACAACCTCCTGCTTCACATTTGGTATTCCTGTGACAGCCACCAAATGATTGGGGAGGGTCAAGAAGTTAAGTGACTTCTTCATGTGCTTCTGCAATCACAGGGTCCAGGCAGGAGTAGGAGGCTGCACAGGTGTTGTGAGCTCCTGTAAGGGTGGGGGAATGACTAGGATGCCGACAGGGGTGAAAGCTCTGTTGACATTCTCTACCAAGCCTGGGTGGAACGGCACATTTCATCAATGGCACAGTGAACTCCCTCCACTGTTTATGACACTGAATATTCATTTCTTCTGGAAGTAAGTTGCTCCCACAGTCTATTACATAACATTGTTTGGAGACCTAACAGGAATGGTTCCAAGGGTGTGGCAGCCACATATGCTATGCATTAACTATTTCATCTGTCAGCTACTAATGCCACCCCATACAGAAGCCAGGGATAAATCCATGGAAGGTTTGCCATTTGAGGTCTCACTTCACAGAAAGCACAAAGGTATTATGTTTGCAACTGGAGGAAAGGCTAAACCAGGGTAGCCTGGTGGTGTTTGTTGCCTAAATGCTAACCCTCACTTGTGCTCTTAACTTTCAGAAACTCCAGCTGAATCTAAATCTCCTGCTTATGCTTTGTGGAGTATCTCAGCTTAAAGCAAAGCCCCATTATCCTACTTGATAGAGCTGGGATGATTGCTTAGTTATGAGTGTAGTCAGAAAATGCTGGCATGAAAGAGACTTTAAACGAACAGATGAATAGAGCAATCAGAGAGCCATCCAATCAGATCTGGGCAGATTAGAACTTCATGCAGCCTCCCACACAGAAATAGACACACAGAGTGCTCTGTGACATGACAAAGTCATTCATCTGAAGTGCTTACATTGCCCTGACCCACAAACTTGGCTCTCACATGCAATGTTCATACCATCTGCATACAACAGGATGCTCATGTTTACCACTCTGCATTTATCTTACTATACTATACATTTGTAGGTTTATCTGTATTTAGTTAGGTTCTGCTCAAGTATTTTATAACCATTAAGACCATTTTTGGTGCTTCTTGACTTGACATGTTTGGGATGTCATTTTGGTTGTCATAGTTGCAGGAACTGGGTATGTTGTGGCATCTACTGGGTAATGCTTAGGACATAGCCAGGTATCCTATAGTGCTTAGCATAGTCCTGAATGTCCAAAATGGGCTCTGAGAAGCTCCATATAGTTAGGTCCTATATTGTATTGCTTTGGTCTCAGTTCTGGATATACTCTAGATGGCTGAGTCATCCTTGACACATCTTTCAGGTTTTCTAACTTCTCTCAGTCAAGGTAGTAAATCCAGATATCTACCTGAAATACCACCTCTGGGCTGCTTCAGGGGATAGCTGGACCCAGCTTCCTGGACTCACCCACCATGCCATAGGTACTTCTCTTAGTCACAGCAAGACTCAGGGGGACTTTTGCATATTGCTCTAAAGTACCCCAGTTAGAACTCCTGTTAGAAGCCTGCTTGGGTATTACCCTGGGCTCTAGGAAAGACTTTTGCCTACAGCCCCTGCCTCCTCCAGCTGAGCAGTGTGTTTTAGATTTTGACTCAATCCCTGGCCCCCTCTCATTAGCCCATTGCCCCTTCTCTCAGGGATCTTTCAGTAGCACACTGCTGCGGATATTTTGTGTAGTTTGGTTAGTTGCCTCATCTTCATCTCTCCTGACTTACCCAACTAGACTCAATTTCCCTCTTGGAGAGGACTCTACTGTGAGTGGCAGCCTTTGTAAGAATAAACTAGTCAACAGAGAGCTACAAGGGCATCTGCCACTATGAAGAAACTTCCTTTGGGTCAAGCATACAAGCCTGAGGTCATTCACACAATGAAGAACAATCTCATGAGTGGGGATAGAAACAACTATGATTGTCTCCCCATGATCCTTGTCAGGAAACAGATAGAAGATATGGTCACTTTGTGAAAGAAATCTCAAAAATTAGAAAAAAACCCCCATACTCTAAAAACTTGCACCTTGATTTAGAGGTAAGATACTGGCACTTTATGTCTCAGAAAACAAAACAAATCCCACTACCAATAGTTACTGGTATGGGTCTACATCATGTCTTAAGATGTTTTTTTTGGGGAGAGGACTGAGGATGTAACTCAATTGCTAGAGTGCTTGTTTAATATTCACAAAGCCTTGAGTTTGATCTCTAGTGCTATATAAACCAGGCATTGTGGTACAGCTTTTAATCCCAGCACTTGAGAGATGGAAGCAGAAGGACCAGATGTTCGAAGCCATCCCTGGCTGTATAGCAAGGTCAAGACTGGTCTTTGATTTTTGAGAGACCCTATGAAAAGATAAAGTGTTTTAATAAGTTACAATTGTTAAAGCCCTAGTAAATCATACTTTTGTTAAATCCTTTCATAGCTCTGCACCTCTTACTGTGTGTGGTTCAGTGTAAAGAGAATATCTTGTGTATTGTATGGATGCATCACATGTCAATTAAAAAAAAAAACTATGGCCTATAGGGAAGGGTAGAATAGAAAGTGAGACATCCAGTAGACAGACAGGATTCTGGGGTAGAGCCAAGTATGGGAGGATTCCCCTCAGGACATGAAGGAGGATAGATAGACATGTGGAACCTGAGTGGAGGTAAGCCAGTCACATGGCAAAACTTAGATTAGAATAAATGGGATACTAGGTTATGAGCTAGTCAGGGAACATGCCTAGTTATATGGTCTAGGTATTTGTAAACATATTTGAGTCTTAGAGTCATTATTCCAGAGGCTTGGGGCATGAGAGGAAAAACAACACACAGCAGTCCAGACTCCTTAGCACAGTCAAAAGAGTGACCTCCATCCTTCCATCATACCCTCAGAATGAACACATTTGGTATTTATCATGTGTCTCCTCCATTGTTTTCCTCTCAGCTAGATGATGTGCTCCATTCAAGGGCTTTAAATAGCTCTGCAGTCAAGTCTTGGGTCCTTGATATGTTTGCATCAAGATTTGGACAAGTTCTGTGATCTCTCTGACTGTATTATCTCATTCCTAAACTTAAGACAATTACAGATTCCCACTGAGTGGTCATAGGACAAGGCTTCCTATTTCCCATGATCTTTCAAGTCAAGTTTTTGTTTTGTTTTGTTTTGTTTTGTTTTTAGCCCATATGCTGGAAAACCAAAACAATTTCTTGACTGGCCTCTTTATCCCCTTCCTTTGGATAATTTAGGGCACTGCTATGTATACTTCTTTTCATCGAGTGTACTTGAACAAAACCTAAAAACATAGCTATGGACTGGTGTTTGATTTTAAATTCTCACCTGAAAAGACGAATAGCTTTATTGGATTTTGGAGGAAATAAATAAGATTAATCGTTTCATACACCTGAAGAACATCTTTGAAAACCATGTTGACTCACTAGCCAAACAATGGCTGAATATGGTAGGACAGGAAAAGTAATGTGAGTAGGGCTTCGCACTTTCTCCTCAAAGTAGAACACAGACTTTATCCTAGGATGGACAAGCCATGAAGTTCCAGAGTCCAGATTGTGTACCATGATCTGGTCTATTGAGCACATTGCTGACCTTTCAATCTAAGGTGCCATGTGTTGATGGCCAATCCTCATGACTGTTAGCATCTTCAGTTTCCGATTTTGTTCCCCATCTCTGCTGTGTAGCCATGCCTCACTTTCTGGTCCTCATTACTTTGTTTCTTTACTGACTGGCTTCAGCTATCCTGAGCTGTTCTGAAAACACCCCAGTACTCTGCACTCATGCATATGTCATGCCTTACCACTAAACTGTCCCTCAGCCTAGGATTGGGCTTCATCCCTATTGCTACCTGCAGAAATCTCCCCTCCACTTCTATTGTCTTCCTTGAATTTCCTCAATCAGACAGGACCACTCATTCTCTGAAATCCCAATCAACTTTCCTTTTGTTTTGGTTAAAAAATTGGGTTTTCCTGGACACCGTAAGACTCTCTTTGTCATGCACCAGTGAAGGTCTATGTTGCATCAGGACCATTTGCTGTTCTTTGTGCTTCATCTTCATGTCATCATGCTTCCTCAGTGATCACACAGGTCTTCTCTCCCCACAGGAGACAGATGGAAAACCGCGTATTAATCTATATCTTTCTCAGGATGGGTATTGTCAGTGAATGAGTACATCTTGGGTTAGTGTATGTTTTGTACTATTTTTCAAATAATGCTTAGTGATTGATGAAAACACAAGATATTCTTGTCGGGCAGACTTGAACTTGTCCTCATTGTACTGTTTCCAGGTGTTCTATCACCGCAAGTTTCCTTCATGTTCTTTGTTTCAAGTACTCTTTGCTTTCTCGTTTCTATTACAGTTGTTTTTTTTTTTTTTTTAGCTTTTTTTCCTTTTTTTAAAATTAGATATTTTCTTTATTTACATGTCATATGATCTCTCCTTTCCCAGTTTCCCCTCCCCCCCCAAAAAAACCTCCAAAAACAACAAGAACAAACCTGTTCCCTCCTCCCCCATCCCTGCTCACCACCCCACCCTCTCCTGCTTACTGGCCCTGGCATTCCCCTACACTGGGACATAGAACCTTCACAGGGCCAAGGGCCTCTCCTCCCATTCATGACCAACTTGGCTATCCTCTACTATACATATGCTGCTGGAGCCATTAGTCCCACTATGTGTACTCTTTGGTTGGTGGTTTAGTCCCTGGGAGCTCTGAGGGTACTAGTTAGTTTATATTGTTGTTTGTCCTAAAGGCCTGCAAACCCTTCAGCTCCTTGGGTCCTTTCTCTAGC
>JADRCD010038782.1:0-2500 GCA_019843815.1 Montemys delectorum | reverse complement strand
GCAGGCAACATGGACACAGGACTGACATACTGTCACTTTCAGCTTACTCCTTGGTGTATTTGTATGTCATTATCTCTAACTGTTGTCCACATGTCCTGGTTTTCCTTTTCTTATGGTCTCAGTTTTCCGATATTAGTTTTCAAAGGCAGAAGAGAAAGTTTTCAGTTTTA
This sequence comes from Montemys delectorum, assembly GCA_019843815.1. Classification (NCBI taxonomy): domain Eukaryota; kingdom Metazoa; phylum Chordata; class Mammalia; order Rodentia; family Muridae; genus Montemys; species Montemys delectorum. The sequence continues at coordinate 2,330 of JADRCD010038782.1, read as the reverse complement.
GCTACAGGATGGTCCATCGCAATAATGGTTTCATCATTATTGTTGGTAAATGATAACAATATACACCAAAAGCTCTAACTACATGCAAAAGTGGGCTCTCACTTACAGTAGTAACCAAAACTGCTTCCTACACATCCAGGAATTCTGTTAAATGCAGGAAGATACATACTGTGTCAAAAATGGCATCAGTTCCTGGAGAATGGTCCTTGAGAGAGGAGAACTTTTATTTCAACTGTCTTTATTAGAATACAGTCCACAATCCTTTGCACGTTTGATGATTGGCAGAGGATTCCAAATCCGCTCATGAACATTTCATACCATTCTATCCTTTTCCAGTTTATTCGGTACTGAGCATCAAGAGAAACATCTGTATCATAACATAATGGTTCTGTGTCTTTCATCAGAGCAGAATCCCAAAAGTATCTGTGGCTGCTAAGAAATCATTTGATTGGAGAAAGACCTCTGGGACTTCCAGAGAAGTAGCTGGAGAGAAACTAGATAGCACCCCAGTAGATAGCAGTGTGTGCATTGTGATTGTGTAAACTTTGCAAAGGCATTGGACACACAGAGCCACATATTCCTCCTAGGTTGTGAAGCATACTGATCTCAGCATGTGAGCATGCTTCTGGATGTGTGTTACTGCTATAGGCATATCTACCCTTTAAATGCGGTGGGCAAGTTAATATCAGTGGGGGAAAATTTGGCATGTTCTCATCTCACAGAGATTCCTGTGAAGAGACAGGAAAGGGTAGACATCAAAGCATTTCTGAGTCTGTCACTGAAAGGCATGGAGGTCAGGGTTTACATGTTGGTTATACATACATAGACATATTTAGGCATAGACTAAACAAGTTGCCATGCATAAAATGAGAAACTTTAATTTTGGAGAAGGACATAATCGTATTATCTGTCACCGTGGACTGAATTCCTATGCCGAGTGTCTTAAAGTTTACTCATTATTGTCTCTTTTAAACTAATTTCTTGAGTTGGCATACAAAGTAAGGGGTATCATTATGACATTTCACACATGTTATTATACTTGTTTCTAATTTGTCTTCCTCCATGACTGCTCTCCACTGTGTCCTGAACCACCATGTATCTTCCTTCAGTCTTCCAAGTAATTCCACCTTCTTTGGTGTCATATAAATTCCATTATCATTTCTTCTCTCATTCCTTAAAATTTCTTCCTCCATTCTCATAATCTTTTTTAGTTTCATGAACCCTGAAACATCTATATATATCTACATTTATACATACATACAATTTAAAATCTAAGTTCTGCATAGGGAAACATAGAATTTCTCTTTTGAAGACTGTCTTATTTCACTTAACATAATAATATACATTCTCTTTTATGACTGAGTGGGTCAACTAAGCTCAACTGGAGTTTTTGCTGATTGTGTTGCCTGCTGGGGCTACATCATCTGGTAGCCTGGCCGTGATGGTACAGCCCAATAGGCCACTCCGATGGTTGAAAGTTGATGCTTCCAGTTAGGGGTTTGGCTGAGACTGTTGGCTATAGTGTTTCGGTGAAGAGTGGGGGCTGGCTGCTCAGTTCAAGAGGCTTGAAGCCTCAGCACAAGAGGAGCCAATGATATATTCCTAGTGCAAGGCTAAAGTCTTGTGGACAGTAGGGAACTACAGGGGCTTGTGCAAAAGATGAAGAAGCCGGAGTTGATGGCCGTCAGTGACAGCAGAAGCAAATGCCAGATCTAAGCAAGTGTGGTGGTTTGAATGAAAATGGCCCTCATAGGCTCATAGGGAGTAGGACTGTTTGAAAGGATTAGCACATGTGTCTTTGTTGGAGTAGGTGTGGACTTGTTGGAGAAAATGTGTCACTGGGGGTGGGCTTTGAGAGTTCAGAAACTCAAGCCAGACCCAGTAGCTAACCCTTTCCTGCTACCTGTGGATCAGAATATAGAAATCTTAGCTAATCTCCAGTACCATGTCTGCCTATGTGCCACCATGTTTCCTGCAATGATCATAATGAACTAAATTCCTGAACTATAAGCAAGCCCCAATTAAATGTTTTCCTTTGTAAGAGTTGCTGTGGTGGTCATGGTGTCTCTTCAGAACAAGATGACATTGACTAAGACAGAAGTTGGTACCAGAAGTGGGGTATTGCTTCAATAGGACTGACTGTGCTTTTGTTTGGAGAAATGTATAGTTTGGAATATTGGATTAGTAGGAAGTTGAATGCATTAAGGGCAGCTTAATGGACCATATGAGTAGAAGCATGGAAAACAGTGGTACTGAAGAAGGGGCCTATCTCAAGATGTTTCAGAGGAAAAATGTGTGTGTGTGTGTGTGTGTGTGTGTGTGTGTGTGTG
>JADRCD010038764.1:0-10905 GCA_019843815.1 Montemys delectorum | reverse complement strand
GTCCAAGACCTAAAAATGAAAATAGAAGCAATAAAGAAAACACAAATGGAGGCAACCCTGGATATCGAAAACCTAGGCAAGAGAATAGGAACTACAGAAGCAAGCATCACCACCAATACAAGAGATGGAAGAAAGAATCTCAGGTGTAGAAGATACCATACTGTAGAAGAAATAGATCAAAGAAAATGCCAAGTGTAAAAAGTTCATAATCCAAAACATCCAGGAAATTTGGTACACAATGAAAAGACCAAACCTAAGAATAGTAGGAATAGCAGAGTATAATGATTGCCAGTTCAAAGAACCAGAAAACATCTTTAACAAAATCATAGAAGAAAACTTCCCTAACTTAAGAAAAGAGATGGCCATAAACATACAAGAAGCCTACAGAATACCAAATAGAATGAACCAGAAAAGAAAATCCTTTTACCACATAATAATCAAAACATTAAATGTATATAACAAAGAAATAATATTAAAAGCTATAAGGGAAAAGACTAAGTAACATGTAGAGGCAGAGATATCAGAATTATACCTGAGTTCTAAACAAAGACTCTAAAAGCCAGAAGATACTGGTCAGATGTCATGCATACCCTAAGAGAACATACATGACAATCCAGATCACTATATCCAGCAAAACTCTCAATCACTATAGATGGGGAAACTAAGATGTTACATGACAAATCAAATCTAAACAATATATTTCTACTAATCCAGCTCTACAAAAGTTACTAGAAGGAAAACTCCAACACAAGTAGGGTAACTACACCGCCCCCAAAACACAAGAAATTAGACACCCCACACAAAGCCCTCAAAAGACACACACACACACACACACACACACACACACACCCACACACAGTACTACCTCAAACAACAAAATAATGGGAATTATCATTAGACATTAATAACTCTCTGTAAGAAGCCGCAGTGAGCGGTGATAGCCATCAGATGGCATTGACATCTGGTGCTCTCCCAAGTTTACAGATAAACTGCGCATGTGCCTAGGGACAGAGCACGCCAACTCACGAGCCAGCCCGGGCGTATTGTGCTCCTGAGCAAACAGCCAATCAGAGATGAGCATGCCGCTCCAGGGCATATATAAACAGTGCTTTTGGGGTGTCGGGGGTCGCCCTCTGGAAGATTTAATAAAGAATGGCTGCAGAAGGATCTTGTCTGTCGTCTGTGTGTCTGTCCTGCGCGCACGACAACTCTCAATATCAAAGGATACAATTCACAAGTAAAACAATACAAGCTAGAACACTGGATACATAAACAGTATCCATCATTCTGCTGTATACAAGAAACAAGAAACAAGCTTTAGCAACAAAGATAGACACTATCTCAGAGTAAAGGGCTAGAGAAAGGTATTCAAGCAAAGGATCCAATAAATAAACTGGAGTGGCCATTCTAATATTCAACAAAATAATCTTTCAACCAAAAGTAATCAAAAGAGATAGGGAAGGACATTTTATGTGCATCAAAGGAAAAATCCACCAAGATGAAGACTCAGTTCTGAACATCAATGCCCCAAATGATAAACTGGCTAAGAAAAAATTAGGGAAATACTATACTTCACAGTAGTCACAAATAACATAAAATATCTTGGTCTAACTCTAACCCAGAAAGTGAAAGATCTGCATGACAAGAATTTCAAGTCTCTGAAGAAAGAAATCAAAGAATACCTCTAAAGATGGAAACATCTCCCATGCTCATGGATTGGTAGGATTAACATAGTGAAAATGGCCATCTTACCAAAAGCATCTACAGATTTAGTATAATTCCAATCCAAATTCCAACGCATTATTTACAGATATGAAAAGAACAATTCTCAACTTCGTATGGAAATAGAAAAAACCAATATAGCTAAAATAATTTTGAAAAATAAATGAACTTCTGGAGGAATCACCATCCCTGACCTGAAGCTCTACTACAGAGCAATAGTGATAAAAAATACCACATGTTTTTGGTACAAAAACAGACAAGTTGGTCAATGGAATAGTATTGAAGATCCAGTAATAAACCCACACACCTATAGACACTTGATTTTTGACAAAAAAAGCCAAAAGTATATAGTGGAAAAAAAAGAAAGTACCTTCAACAAATGGTGCTGGTCTTACTGGTGATCTGCTTGTAAAACAATGTAATAGATCCATATTTATCATGTTGTACAAACATCAAGTCCAAATGGATCAAAGACCTCAACATAAAACTAGATACAATGAATCTAACAAAAGTGAAAGTTGGAAATATCCTTGAACGCATTGACACAGGGGGAAATTTCCTGAACAGAACACAAGTGTCTCAGGTTCTAAGATCAACACTTGATAAATGGGACCTCTGGAAACTGCAAAGCTTCTGTAAGGCAAAGGACACTATCAGTAGGACAAAATGGCAGCCTACAGATTGAGAAAAGATCTTTCCTAACACTACATCTGCCAGAGGGCTAATATCCAAAATATATAAAGAACTCAAGAAGTTATACACCAACAATCCAAAAAAGACAAATACAAAATGGTGTACAGAGCTAAACAGAGAATTTTCAACAGAGAAATCTCAAATCTAAAGAAATGTTAAAAGCCCACTTATCAGTGAGTACGCATCATTCATGTTCTTTCGGGTTTTTTTCCCCCTTACTCAGGATGATATTTTATAGATCCATCCATTTGCCTGTGACTTTCATGAAGTCACTTTTTAATAACTGAGTAGTATTCCATTGTGTAAATGTACCACATTTTCTGTATCCATTCCTCTGTTGAGGGACATCTGGGTTCTTTCCAGCTTCTGGCTATTATAAATAAGGCTGCTATAAACATAGTGGAGCATGTGTCCTTGTTATTTGTTGGAGCATCTTTTGGGTATATGCCCAGTAGTGGTATAGCTGGATCTTCCAGTAGAACTATTCCCAATTATCTGAGGAACTGCCAGATTGATTTCCAAAGTGGTTTTACCAGCTTGCAGTCCCACCAGCAACAGGCACAGCCCCCAGTCTAGGGATGGAGCCACCCACCTATCTCAAAGTTTTTAACCAAGAAATGTTCCTGTCCAAAGGAAAGATGGGGAACAAAAAATGGAGCAGAGACTGAAAGAAGGGCCATCCGGAGACTGCCCCACCTGGAGATCCATCCTGTCTGTGGGAACCAAGCCCGACACGACACTGTTGCTATTGCCAAGAGGTGCTTGCTGATAGGATTCTGGTGTGGCTGTCCCACGAGATGTTCTGCCAGCACCGGACCAATGCAGATTTGGATGCTAGCAGCCAACCTTCAGACTGAGTTCAGGAACCCCAGTGGGGGAGCTGGAGGAAGGACTGGAGGAGCAGAGGAGGATTGCAACCCCATGGGAAGAACAATGTTAGCTGGCCAGACCACCCAGAGCTCCCAGGGACTAGACCACCAACCACGAAATGTACAAAGTAGGAGTCCATCGCTCCAGATACATATGTAGCAGAGAGTGGCCTTGTCTGACATTAATGGGAGGGGAGGCCCTTTTTCCTGTGGAGGTTTGATGCCCCAATGTAGGGGATTCTGGAGCAGTGGGACAGGAGTGGGTGGGGATGCATCTTCATAGAGGCCAAGGGGAGGAAGAAGAGGACAGATGGGGTGGGGGTTGTGGAGGAGTAATTGGAGAGATATCATTTGAAATGTCAATGAATGGAATGATTAAAAAAACCTTTTTTTTTTTTTTTAAAAAAAGGGAAATGTTAAAAGCCCTTACTCATTAGGAAAATTCAAATCAAAATGACTTTGAGATTCCATGTTACACTCACCATAGCAGCCAAGATGAAAACAATCAAAGGAGAGAATGTGCTTGTGAGGATGTGGAGAAAGAAGAACTCTCCTCCATTGCTTGTGGGATTGCAAACTGGTACAACAATTCTACTAACCAGTCTGGCACTTCCTCAGAAAACTGGAAATAGTTCTACCTGAAGACCCACCCAGCTGTACCATTTCTGGGTATATACCTGAAAGATGCTCTTCCATGTCACAGGAAGGCAAACAAGAGTGATTTAATTACTTTGTCATTTGGAGACAAAAATCTGGGTGTTCCCTATTTTTGCCTCAACTTATTCATGCAAGCAGCATAGGTGGTGCATTTTTGCTTTATACTATTTACATCTTAGTTTTGGATGTGGATCTCATTTTTTCCTTTCCTGGTGGCTGATAGATTTGAATACCATATTAAGGTAGACAATGAGCCAGTTTTCTCCATGCCTGCTTCAGCTGGCTGGCACAGGTATTGGCCTTCATTTGTACATCTCTCCCTCCCAATGAGGAAATAACTTTTCCTTTTGGTTACAGCCCCACAACAATGAGTCTGGAAAGCCAAAGCACAAAGTGGAGTGCTTCAAAAAGCCCCTTGTATAGTCAGTATTAGAACTGCAAAGACCTGGAGTCTCTAGCTTTTAAAATTCAAATAGGAGCTTCAAAGCAAGATTTCATTTTTAAAGAGTTCAGGGCCATAGATTCAGAAAGGTGTTGAATAAATTATAATTATTATGACCATTAAACATTGAACAAGATTTTCTTAAGAAGTAATTGTACCTTTAGGTAATATTAGAAGCTTCATTAACTCAATTTTATAAGATAAATATCTATTTCAGAAGATCCTAGAGGATAGTTCCTAATAACTTATAGAGTTTAAGATCTTAGTGTAGTATGCAAGGCTAGCATTCTACTAGTGAACTATTTCATCAGACCTTAATTCAGTGGTTTTATGTTTAAATACAACCAATGAGTCAGATCTTAGTTAACTAGTAACAGCACTTAAACTTTGGATAACTGAAATAGTCTCAGCTTGGGTAAAAACAGTAAGAACGCAGGGACTACACAGGTCTTTTTGATATTACTCCTACAGTGCAGAGCACAATTTCTGAAACATGGCAGTTTCTCAATAAATATATACATGCCTGACTTGTTGCCTCTAAAGTGTACTTGAATTCTTGCTTGGAATGTGAAAAGTCTTTACTTGAAAAACATCTTCATTAATATCAATATGAAAAATTATTGTGAATTCCATCCAAAATTGAGACATCAATTATTTTTCACCCAGAAATATGTTTGAACAGAACAGTCTAAAGACTTCTATAGGCAATAAACAAGGTTTTGAAAAGGCGTTTTAAAGTACAGGAAAACTACCTATAAGTTGAAATAAATTATATTTAACAATAAGAATGTTAAATGTGGAAATAGCTTGTGTATCCAGCAGATGGAAGGAAGGTTTGAAAACAAATTTTCTTATTGAATATATGAATTCAAAGGAAAGCATTTGTGTTTAACCTAATAAGACAGGATTTATTTTATGATTTTTTTTTGACTCTGAAATTACAGCTTTGAGCAAACTGTCTTTTTTCTGAAATAGTAATGTTTATATATTATTTTATTTGTGTATTTACTCAGTGGGTTTGGGAATGCAAATGATAATTATACTGAAGCAAAAACAATTTTGTAAAATTTGAATCACTTTCAAGAAGTCTTAAAGATGCAGCTATTAACTGATAGTCACAATGTGAAGTGAGCCTGATTTTCATGGTTGATTAGAGCTGATGACAAGCAACTAGAAGCTCTGAACTGGCCTCACTTTGGATGGTTTTGGTCTATGTTCTTGAGCATGCACAGCTCTACTGAAATTTACTAACTTCACTTTCACTGGAATGGAGCCTGAAACTAGTTGATCTGCTAGAGGAGGGAAATGAGGGCACGGTAGGGAGAAGGACTGGCTCCAAAGACCCCCACAGCCTAGTCTTTCTCCCCTCCAGTCCCATCTGTCTCCACAGATGCCTTTTGCCTTATTTCCTTCCACTCCTATGCTTCATAGAATTTTTAGTTTTGAAATCCTCAAAAGTAGTTTGAAAATGTAACTTGAATTTCAAACCTTAGAGACTAAAAATTAATCTTTCTAATTAACACACACTAATGGTATGCATATTAATTGACTCCAATGTGAAATTTTAACACATGCACACAGAGGGCATTGATCAAATTTGGATCATTAGCATTTCCAGCTCCTTTTCATTTCTTTGCACTTGGAGCCTTTGATCACCTCTGATTTTCAATTTTCATAAACTACATATGAGGTTATTATAAGCTACAGTTATCCATCTGTGATATAGAACACTATGACTTGTGTTTCTTTCTATATTTTGTTACCTATTATCTAACCCCCCTCTACAGAAATAAAGTAAAATTAAAACTATATATTATTACATGACCTTCTAATTACCTGTCTTTATACCCATAGAGTACTGTATTTCTCAACCTTCATCAGAGAAGCTCCCCCACTTTGGAATAGATGGTGATTAATACAGATATCAGCAACTGGACAACATGCATAGAATAAGAGACCGTGGGATGTTCAGGCCTATATAGAACATGGATATCACACTCCCTTCTTCCAAGACTCAGGGATCATTATGGAAGAGGGGGTAGAAAGATTATAAGAACCAAATATAATAAATAGTACAGCAAAATTAGTGTTTTTCACACAACCGGGAAGGCACACACATGAACTCACAGAAACTAGTCTACAGACACAAGACTTGTGCAAGATCAAGCCATACAATATACTAGAATAGATTTATGAGAGAGTCAGAATATTGCACCCCTAGGTGATTACATGTTAGCAACTGGTAGCTGGTAGGTAGAGAGGGAGAGCCAGTTTTCTTCAGGGATGAGGGCCACATGAGGCTACCTATGTCCAGTAGATGGCCCTACACCCATACACTAAATGGCAGCACAATGTGAACTCAGAGGTTTTTTTTGTTTTGTTTTGTTTTGTTTGAGACAGGGTTTCTCTGTCCTGGAACTCACTCTGTAGACCAGGCTGGCCTCTAACTCAGAAATCCGCCTGCCTCTGCCTCCCAAGTGCTGGGATTAAAGGCATGCACCACTACTGCCCAGCAAATTCAGAGGTTTTACACACACACACACACACACACACACACACACACACACACACATTTAGGAGGGAATAGTGGTTAGGGCAAAATTGTAGGGGAGATAATAGGGATTGGATTTGATCAAAACATGATATGTATGTATGAAATTCTCAAACAATAAAAATTACTGTAAAATATAAGTAACAAGGAGGGCCTTAAAAAGAATGTTTGAATCTCACTGGAAAGAGGAAATAAAATAGACAAGGAAGGTGAATGGAGGGATGGAACTGAGTGAAAGAGGAAGGGAAACAAGAGACATCAAGTCTGGTGAGGATGGAGGGAGAAAGAACAGGGAGAGAGAACTGGAATAGTTGGTGGGGGTGCATCTCCAGGATGAGCTAGAAACCCAGGACAATGGAAACTCCCAGAAAGCTATGAGGATAACCTTAGCTAAGACTCCTAGAAATAAGGGATAGGGAACCTGAAATGGCCATCTCCTGTAACCAAGTATGACTTCCCATGGGGGAATAGGGACATTATTCCAGCTACAAAGCCTTTGACTGACAATTTGTACTGTCTACAAGATGTGCAGGGATAAGGAGAGAATAGAGACTGAAGGAATGGCCAACAATGACTGGCCCAATTTGAGATCTATTCCATAAGAACCAACCCCAGACACAATTAATGATGTTCAGCTATACTTGCACATAGGATCCTAGAGTAACTTACAACTAAGATAGAGAGGTTTCACCTAGCAGCTGATGGAAACAGATAGAGATCCACAGCCAAACATTAGATGGAGCTCAGCTATTCTTGTGGAAGATGGGAAGGAAGGATTGAAAGAGCCAGAGAAGTCCAGGACATCATAAGAAAATAGCCCACAGAATCCAATAACCTGGGTCTATAGGGGCTCACAGAGACTGAACCACCAACCAGAGAGCCTGCATTTGATGGACCTAGGCTCTCTACACATACATAGCAGGTGTGCAAGATGTGCAGTTTAGTCTTCATGGGGGACACCTAACATACCTAACAGCAGGAATAGGGTCTATCTCTGAATGTATTGCCTGTCTTTGGATCCCTTTCCCCTAACTGTGTTGCCTTGTCTAGTCTCAATAGAAGAGGATGATCCTAGTCCTACTACAAAGTTATATGTCTAGGCTGGTTGATATGCAGGGGAGGCCTCCTCTTCTCTGAGAAGAAAGGAAGAAATGGTGGAAGGTAAGGTGGTAAGGAACTGGGAGGAGATGAGGGAGCAAATTAAAGTAAATAAATAAATTAATGAATGACAAATATTTAGCAAGAAATCTCTCAATGTTGGTAGAAAATAAACTAAACTCTTCGTGTGTGTGTGTGTGTGTGTGTGTGTGTGTGTGTGTGTGTATGTGTATGTGTGTTACCATAGTTCTTGATTTAAGTACTTTTCTCTAGGGTAAATGTGACTACTTGTGAGAGAGAGAGAGAGACCCTATTCTTTTACATCACATTATTTCTTAGGCTGCATATACAAAAGATACTCAATAGGTATCTCCTGCAAACATATACAAATAGATGTCACAAAGAGACTAAGAAATTAAGTGTAATAATTGTAGCTTCATAGAACGAATTGGGTAGTGTTCCTTCTGTTCCTATTTTGTGGAATAGTTTGAAGAGTATTGGTATTAGGTCTTCTTTGAAGGTCTGATAGAATTCTACACAATATGGCCCTGGACTTTTTTGGTTGGGAGATTTTAGTAACTGCTTCTATTTCTTTAGGGATTATGGGACTGTTCAGATGGTTTATATGATCCTGATTTACTTTTGTACCTGGTATCTATCTAGAAAATTGTCCATTTCATCCAGATTTTCCAGTTTTTTGAGTATACGCTTTTGTAGTAAGATCTGATGATTTTTTTAATTTCCTCAGTTTCTATTGTTATGTCTTCCTTTCAATTCTGATTTTGTTACTTTGGATACTGTCTCTGTGCCCTCTGGTTAGATTGACTAAGAGTTTATCTATCTTGTTGATATATAAAATGAGACACATTTACACAATAGAGTACTACTTAGCTAGTAAAAATAATGACTTCATGAAATTCTTAGGCAAATGTATGGAACTAGAAAATATCATTGAGTGAGGCAACCCAGTCACAAAAGAACATATATTGTATGCACTCACCGATAAGTGGATATTAGCCCTAAAGCTCGGAATACTCAAGATACAATTCACAGACCACATGAAGCTCAAGAAGAAGGAAGACTTAAGTGTGGATGCTTTAGTCCTTCTTAGAAGAGAGATCAAAATACTCATGGGAAGTAGAGCGTGGGAGGGACTTCGGAAGAAGAGAGGAGGGGTAAGGGGAAAACAGGGGCAGGTTCAGGTATGCAAAGAGATAGGATGATTTACAGAGAGTCATAACAGAGGTGTATAGCAATGGGTGATGGGAAACTAGGGGTTTCCCAGGTGCCAAGTAAGCAAGAGTTTCCCAGGACCCAATGGGGATGAGATTACCTGAAATCCCCAACAAAGGGGAGAGAGAGCCTGTAGAGAAGATATCCAGAGGTTAGGCAAGGCCCTCTGTTGGGGGATATGTCCACCCACTGATCTCCAAATTTTTAACCCAGAATTGCTCCTGTCTAAAGGAAATACAGAGACAAAGTATGGAGCAGAGATTGAAGGAAAGGCCATCCAGAGACTGCTACACGTGGGAATCCATCTCACATACAGATACCAAACCCAGACAGAAGTGCTTGCTAATAGGAACCTGATACAGCTGTCTCCTGAGAAGCTCTGACAGAGCCTGACAAACACAGAGGTGGATGCTCACAATCAACCATTGGACTGAGCACAGGAACACCAATGAAGGAGTTAGGGGAAGAACTCAAGGAACTGAATGGGGTTTGCAGAACAACAATATCATCAAACCAGACCCCTCAGAGCTCCCAGGGACTAAACCACCAACCAAAGAGTAGACATGGAATAACCCATGGCCCCAGACACATATGCAGGAGAAGATGGCCTTGTCAGGCATCAATGGAACGAGGGGCCCTTGGTCCTGTGAAGGCTGGATGCCCCAGTGTAGGGGAATTTCGGGGTGTAGAGGGAGGAGTTGGTAGTTGGGTGGAGGAGCACCTTCATAGAAGCAGTCAGAGGGGGAATGGGATAGGGGTTTTCGGAGGGAAAACAAGGAAGGGGGATAACATTTGGGGAAAAAAAGAGACTAAGAAAATAGAAATTTTAGAGATTCATTACATATTCAACTCTTCAACTCTTCATTACATATTCAACATACTTCAACTCTTGAACTTAGAACTTATATGCATATTTACCTCATAAATAAGGATTAATGGATTTAGTCAATATCTTAAATTATCAGGCTGAGATCTGATATAAAGTTAATGCTTGGGCTTCCAGTTTTAATGATAGTCCATTGAATGGAGTATCAAGTCTTTGAGACTTTTTTTAATAGCTCTGGCTACCTGTTTTCTATGTAAGGCAGAGATTTCATAGTCTGAACTCAATTCTGTATGTATTAACTATGAAGTTGTCTTTGAAATTTCTTGAACATGTATATGTTTTCAACATTTTTTACCTTTACTTTGGGTTGCAGCTCATTCATTCAGGGATCCTAGCTTATCTGTTACCTGTTTTTTGATTGTTTGTTTGTTTTTCCTGTGACAATATATCTAATGCATTTACCTTTAGTTTGAAATCTTTGGTGTTGTTGCATTTGATTGATTAATGTCATTTGCTACAAATTCATCTTATAATATTGGAATTGGGTATTCAATGTGATAATGTGTAACATTTTCAGAATCTGAAATTATCAAAATGGTATCCCAAGTATCTACATTTTTAACTGTATCTTGAATGTCTTGAATCTATAGAATATATTCTGTTTTCTTTCATGCTTGTTTTTTATGAGGAAAAATATTTTTATTACACAAATGATAAAGAATTGTATGAACAAATAAACTATAGAGGATATTAGTTTATTAGAAAAAATCTTGTAAATTGAAATATACTTGAGTCTGTAAATAAAAATGAGATA
>JADRCD010038763.1:0-14692 GCA_019843815.1 Montemys delectorum | reverse complement strand
CCAGGCTGCAGTAGAGACTTGGAGCTCCAAGTGCTTAGGCTACAGGCCCACTGCCTTAGGCCTTAATCCCCAGCACTGGCCAGCTGTTCTTGACACTTACCTTAATGATTGGCAACAGCAAGCAGCTGCTGCCATGGGGCCTTGAGTGGTGAAACCCTCTGCTCCACACCTCCTGAGCCAAGATGCCAGGACCTTTAGCCCTTAGGACTTGGCAGCTCCCCTGGATCTCCCAATGAACAGGGCCTGAGGGTTCTTGCCTTGGGCTTTTCTCAGCTTTCCCTCCCTGGCCTTCTGGCTCCCAAGTCCCTTGGGTCACCTTCTCATTCTCTTAGCTCTTCCTAACCAAGTCTGCTAATGATATCCATCATAAGTAAGCAAGAAAAGAACTTGAGGGTGTCTTCAGAGAAGACAATGTCTCAACACCAGACCCTAGCACAGGAAACTGTCTCCAAGCTGACTCTGAAAGCCAGCTCAACCACCCGCTCATGTTGCCCACAGAGGGCGTAGCAAGGCACCACTGCACAGCCGTCACATGCCTTTTGCCTTTTGATGGAGTGCGCCCCATCACCCTGTTAGAGATCACCAAGGCTTGGGATGGCAGAAAGGTCTCCTGGAACTGTGGAAGCAGTGGCGGCTGGGACGGTGCCTTCTGAGCTGAGCTCTGCTGCAGCCAGGAGCTGTGAAGAGTTAAAAGCAATGGGACTGTCTTGGAGGCAGTCTGGAGGTCTGCAGGCCCAGAGTTCTTCACTACAGGAAGCCAAGAACATGGAAAAGGTCTAACAGCTGGCCCCCGACATCTTAGCTCACTTACGTTAAAAATAAACAATAAAAGTGGTGCTTAGACTAAACTCCTACCATTGATATTAACAGTACTTTACCAGTACTCACAATGTCGCTCTAGCCAAATGCTCATGGCAGAGTAGGGTCACTTTATGTGTTTCACCTGCAGGGAGTTGGGAAATGTAGTGGCTATTCCTGGTTGTCAACTTGACTATATCTGGAATGAACTACAATCCAGAATTGGTCCTAATCTGGAGGCTGAGAGATACAAGTTTCTGACCTGGATCTTGGCATGGAGATCTTGAGGCACAGTGTCTATGAATCCCAGAAGATTAAGACAGGAAGATCTCCAAGTTCAAGGTCATCTGGGATTAAAGGTGTGGTGGCATACACCTTTACTCTGGGCCACACCCTTTTGCTGCAGACCTATATAAGGACATTGAATGAAGAAAGGCTCTCTCTTCTTCCCCTGCTTGCCTTGTGGGACTGAGCAACCTCTAGATCCTTGGACTTCCATTCACAGCTGCTGCTGACCATTGTTGGGAGTTGGACTGTAGACTGTAAGTCATCAACAATTCCCTTACTATATAGAGACTACCATAAGTCCTGTGACTCTAGAGAACCCTGACTAAGACAGCAAGCCAGTAAGGAACATCCCTCCATGGCCTCTGCATCAGCTCCTGCTTCCTGACCTCCTTGAGTTCCGTCCTGACTTCCTTTGGTGATGAAAAGCAGTATGGAAGTATAAGCTGAATAAACCCTTTCCTCCCCAACTTGCTTCTTGGTCATGATGTCTGTGCAGGAATAGAAACCTTGACTAAGACAAGGAACAATATGGGGGACCCTTTCCAGCGCACAGCCCCTGCCCTAGTTCAAATGAAGTACAGTAGCAGAAAGACTGATCCTAGCAACCTGAGGGACGCTGTTTGCATGGTTTCTGCCTCGGCTCCCTCTTCTGTCTGCATGCTGCCCCCATTGGTGGGCGTGCCCATCCAAGCTGCACAGAAGAGCTACCTACAGAGAGTCCACAGAAAAAGAGCAATGACGCACAACTGAGTTATGGAGCGGACCTCGGACTCCACCAACAAAGGAGTGGACACAGAAAATGTGGCGTAAACACACAGTGGAATTTTCCTCAGCCAAACAGAGTCTTCGTGGGAAAGCAGACGCAACTGGACACGACTATCATTTAAAGCAGATTAACTCAGTCTCAAAAAGACAAATACCAAGTTTTCCCCACACTGGTGGGTTCTACCCATAAAATCTACAGACACATAAAGTCACATGTGAGAGTAGACATGAAACTGTCTATGTGAACAAAGGGGGCTGATGGGAGAGGGAGGAAGAGGAGCGTGATGGGGTGGAGGTATGTTCAAAGTGCATACTTCTTGTGAGAAGATGGCCTCATGTAACGCTGAATAAAATAATAAACAGGTAATAAAATTTTAAATAGGGGCTAGAGAGATGGCTCCGAGGTTAAGGGTGCTTGTGGTTCTTACAGAGGACTTGGGTTCAGTTCCCAGCACCTCCCTGTAACTCCAGTTCCAGGGGTTCCAATACCTTCTTCAGGCCTCTGATGGCACTGCATACATGTGATGCACAGGCAAAAACACCCACGCGTGTAAAATATATCTAAAAAGGCAATACATTTATTTAAAAGTCAATATCCTTTACTGAGTCTGAGTATCAGAAAAGACAAGCTCTTTTGCTTCAAGGAGTGAATGCTTCAAGTTTGGAGTCTGAAGTAGATTCTAAACTTAATAGAGGCAAAGGCTGGGGCTGGGAAATGATATGTATACAGTTACACATCCAGCGAACAGACATGTGCAAATGGCTACACAGATGTACCGATTTCACACAATGAACAAAATAAAGACACCGTGAGACCAACAGTGTCTTTGAGGCTATGTCCCTCTTGTTTCTGCCCAAGCAGCTCTCAGGCTGTGACAGAGTGAAGCATAGCTGTCTCATTTTATGGAGATGACTGTCTCAGGGACACAGCCTGAAAGAGACAGAGCTGGCTGCAGACCTGAGCAAGATTACTCATGGCTCCTTCGCAGCCTGCCTCCTCCTTCCCTTCTCCTCCCATCCCCTGAATAATGGCTCCATCAACCTGGTCCAGCACATTGGCCTCTCAGATCTGGTTCTTACTTGCAGGAATCATTTTGCCTACAAGAATTTATTTGGTGCCTCCTTGGCCAGAGTACTGTCTGCTGGTAAATATGTAGAGTGATGGTTACTGGCCTTGAAACTGCCTTCCACAGAAGCCAGTATCTAGAGACAGCCCAGAAATTGAGAGCAACTTAGGAGACCACTAATTGTCTGTTATTAAAGTCCGGGTGGCGTTGTTTATGTGTATTTCTTGAGTTATTTGTGCTTCTTGTCCTGAGACATGATGTATAGAGCAGGTGAGGAGCATTTGCTGAGAGACCAGAATGTGTTCCTGCCTGCCTTCGTCCTTTTTCTTCTTTTTAAACAGCTATAGGAATTAGTGTCTAAATAAAATCAACCAACAGGAAAGTGAGCACACTGCTGCTTTATAACCCTGACAGATGATGGTAACGGACCGCAGACCTGTAGCACAGGAAACCTATAAAACAGGCCTCAAAGCACAGTGCTTTTGTCAAGTTAGAATGAAGGATGTTCTGGGCTCCGGGGGAACTTAGCAGCCAGGAGCGAGGGAAGAGTTCCTCGGGTCTTGTGTACAAGATGTTTATAGCTCACAAGACTGACAATCTGAGTTCCAGAGATGTGGAGGCTGAGCACAGAGGAAGAGCTGGAGGGTCACTTCATGCCTAAGCTCCGTGGGGGTTTGATAGCCCTGCACTCACCAGGGCACTGGGACACAGATGACTCTGGAGGCTTTCTTCTTTTTCTTCTCCCTCCCTACTTGCCTTCTGACAGCCGGGCAGTCAGGGCTTTTCTTGCCAAAAGCAAAATGAAGAAGACTAGGAAATCTGAAAAGTGGGCTTCTGTGTCTGGCCCAGCCCCACATGCTGACACGCAGACCCCCATGGGTCAGTGAGATTAGCACGTACACTGCCCAGGGCTGACTCACTGCCAGCTCCCACACTCACCCATGGTCCATATCAGTTCTTTACCAGCCTTGCTTTCCCTTTCAACTACTTCTGCATTGGGCAACTGATCTCATTTCCCAATGTAACCTAGAGACTGTGAGTCCCACAGACTCTGACACATCTTGACTCTCTCCTCTCCCTCTGCCTTCCTCCAGGGAGGGTACCTCCACCTTGCTTCGATCCCTAAGGATCATTCACTCCCTACTCCCTAAGTCTCACCAAGCCAACCTCTCCAGAAGTGCCTGGGACAGGAAAGTAGAGGAGGGTTGGAAGAAATGTGGCAGGGTTGCAGCCCTCAGATACAGTCCTGCAGGCACCCCCTGCTCAGCCCGAGTAGCTGTAGGTGCTGCTAGCTGCACAGATCTATTTGCAAATCGACGAGCTGGTTTGAGAATCTGAGCATTAGTCTTTCTAGTGCCACTGTGGAACAGCTGCCAGAGTCAGTCAACAGGGACATGTCGCTCAGGAATCAGACCTAATATAAAGAACAGGAATCTTGAATTTAAATAACAAATGTCTGCAGAATGCTGCCCAAGGATACTGACTTCATAAAAATACAAATAGAAAAATCTTGATTCCTTAACTAGGAAAATGGCTTAGCAGGCAGAATGAGAAGGAGAACGAATACAGCCAGGGATCAAGTTGGTGGCTTGAAAATTTGCTGAGGAATTATGCCAGACAAGAACATAAAAACGAAGGCACTGGAGAGATGGCTCAGTGGTTACCAGCACTGGCTGCTTTTGGTTCCCAGCATCTGCGTGGTGGCTCACAACCATTTGTAATTCCAGTTCCAGGGAATCTGATGTCCTCTTCTGGTCTTTGCAGGTACCAGGCTAGATGCATACACACATATATATATGCAAACAAAACACTCATACATATAAATCTTTTTTTAAAAAAAAAAAGTATGAAGAAATAAAAACATGGTGGGGTGGTAAGACAGAGTGCTTACCCAGCATGTGTGATGCTGTGGGCTCTATCCCATGGCCACAGAAAACAACCTAGTGATGAGAAAAGGGCTGGCACACACCTGTAATCCCAGGGCTCAAGAGGCTAAGTAAGGATGATCACATGAACTCAGACGTTTGATGCCAACCTGGATAACATGTTAAGGTCCCGTGTCTAAAAGGGAGGGAACGAGCATAGGAGAGAGAAAAATGGAAAATTATCAGGACATTGAGTTCTAGAAAGAGAGAGTAGGCAGAAGGAAGAAAATTATTGCCCAAGAAATCTTAAAAGCAATTCTCTCCAACACGAGAAGGTGTGAGTTCTGGGACTGACAGGATCCTCAGGGCAGTATCCTCAGAGTTCAGAGTGAAAATCACTTGGAACCTGTAATTACAGGCTCAGCCCATTATAAAGCCCATTATCACTCAGAATAAAGACCTTTCAGGCATGAAAGGAGCCTAACATTTTTGTACTCACACATACTTCCCTAAAATAGATAATAGAAGGCTTCTGAAGCAAGAAGAAATGTGAAGACACACAGAAGGGGATGCAAGAAACGCTGGTGACCAGATACAACAGCAAAAGTTGTCAGAATAAGTGTGGAGGGGCTGGGGATTGGTTCAGTAGTAGAGCACTCAGCATGCAGGAAGCCCTGGGTTCAAATCCCAGTAGTGGAAAAAAAACCGAGTGTTAATATTTTAAGATTTATTTTTAATTATGTAGATGAATGTGGGTGCAGATAAGTTCAGTGGCCTTGGAGGCCCAAGTGAGGGTGTAAGATTCTCTGGAGCTGGAGTTACAAGGTACTAGATGTAGAAGCTGGAAAGTGAACTCATTCCTCTGGAAGAGCAGCTAGCATTCTGAAATGCTGGGCCATCTCTCCAGCCCAAGTGTTAATTATTTAAAAATATGAAGTTTTAAGCAATAGCGAAGGCACTGGCTAGGAAAGTTAACAGTGCTACTAACGCTAGCTGCATGTGTACTCTTCCACCTAGCAAGTCTCATGGAAGTGGCTCCAAAAAGAATGCACAGATGCCTGCACCCAAAGGGTAGAGTCTCAAATATCATTTACAATACCTAAAGTCAGGCACCCATACGTGTTCATCAGTAGTACACCAGAAAACCGGTCAAACAGTTGGAGCAGAGACCACCACCCACAGCAGGCCAAGTAGGAAGTAAGACTGTGCTCTCTGACCCTTGGACCAACACAGCCACAGAATTGCTTCAAATATAAGCTTGTCTACTTAAAAATGGCAAAACCCCTGAAAATTTGATATATTAAACTGCAACAAAAGGGACAAAGAGACAACTAAGAAGCATAATAAATGCTGGAGACACGGCGTAGGAGGAGTCGAGCATTTGCCTGGGGTGCACAAATTGTTAGATTGTACCCCAGCATCACACTAAACAAATACATTAAATAAATTAAAATCATAGTAAATAGAAAATGGAAGTATCATGAACAATTGCAGTCATATCAGCTATTACAATATGTATGAATGGACTAAATTTGTTAATTAAAAGAAAAAGATGTTGTTTAAATAAAAACACATCTAGTTACATGTATGCTAGCTGGGGCCCATCTACCAAAGCGGAGGAGAAAAATGACATGAAAGTGATGAAGACTGTAATAAAGACAAAGAGCAGGTGAAACAGAATATAAAATAGAGGATAGTACTAGTGGTTATCTGTAGAGAGCCGCGGTGAGCGGTGATAGCCAGCAGACAGGTAAATTGCGCATGTGTAGGGCCAGAGCGCGCCAAGTCACGACCCATCTGGGGTGGGGGGGGCGTATTGCGCTCCTGAGTAAACAACCAATCAGAATGAACACACCGCTCCAGGGCATATAAGCAGTGCCTTTTCGGGGGGTCGCCCTCTTGAAGATGTAATAAACGATTGCTGCAGAAGGATCCTGTGTGTGTGTCCGCGTGTTCTTGCCGGCGGGAAACCTGCACGGACGACAGTTATCCAGGGGACAAGGTTGTTTGTCTGAAACATTGCTTAAGGATCTATATTTCTTCAGTCTGGACTTATTTCCTGCCCCGTTGCATGCTCTGTGTAAATAGAGACCTACATTTCATTTTTATCTTTCTTATTTTTATTCTGAGGAAAGGTGTGCTGATTAGTTTTAACTCTGAACGTAATATAATCTAGAATCACCTGGGAAGAGTCTTAAATGAAGAATTTATCTAGATCAGATTGGTCTGTGAGTATGCTTCTCAGGGACTGTATTAATTGGTAACTAATGTAGGAAGACCCATCACTGTGGGTGGTACCATTCCCTAGGCAAGGGCTCCTGAACCGTATAAGGGAAGAGAGCGCTAGCTGAGAGCAAGCAAGAGCATATGTGTTCATTCTCTTTGCTCTTGACTGTGGATATGATGTCACTAGCTGATTGAGTTTCTGCTTCAACATTCCCCCCCCCCCCCAAAAAAAATGGACTGCAACTTGGAACTGTAAGCCAGATAAACTCTTTCCCCTCCATGTTGCTTTTTGCTGAGAGTACTTATCAAAACAATAGAAATAAAACTAGAACATGAGGGTTTGAGACAGGGTCTCATGTAGCCCAGGCTGGCCTTGAATCCCAATCCTTTAGCCACTGCTCCCTTCCTCCTGAATTCGATTATATATGAGCCTCTTCTGGCTTGTTCATCTTTAGTGGAATTGCCTCTTCTTTCTGTGTTCACCTAAGTCATCGGGCCTTTCTGTCTTGTTCTTTAGTTTTACATATTTGTTACCTCCTTTGTGCCAAGAGATTTCTATGAAAATGAGCGTTCTCCTTTTCGTGTTTTCTTGTCTTTTTTCTTTTTTCCAACTAAGGGAAAAAAGAAAACAACACAATTTTTAAATGTCTTTAATTGAATGCATTTCTTGGTCTTAATTTTAACTTGTCAAACAGATCATTTTACAGCATTGTCTTTTAAGGTAAGTTTTGATTGGTTTATTTTTTAAGAATTGGCAAACTTAGTTCTGCAGCATACTGAAAGACATTTTAGAAATGCAAGTGTGTGTTAAATTTTAGAAAAATCTACCAACTTAAATCGCTCTTTTACTAGAGTCCAAGAAGAACTACATAATTTCTCTGGAGTATAAAAATATCTTAGAAAATATTCATATATATATGTATATATATATACATACATACATGCACTTTCATATTTTCTGAAAAGCTTCAAACAACACACTTAGTAAAGTGGTTGGAATCTAGACCATGACAACCCCAGATGCTGGTGAGAATGTGGAGTGACAGAAAGTGTCACTCAGTGGGAAGGTGAAACAGGAAGACAGGCTGGCAGCCTGTTTCGAGACTAAGCACACAGTTACCATATATGATCTAGCGATGTATTCATTGCTTTTACCAAGATGAAATGAGAACTTGAATCTACATAAAAAAATGTGCACACAAATGCTCACAGATACCTCATAAGTGCAAAGGCGGGAGGAAACCAAGAAGACCTCCAGTAAGTAAATGGTTAAACAAACTGTGGCACATCCAAACAATGGAATATCTTTACAGCTCCAAAAACAAATGAGCTATGAACCAATGAAAAGACATGGAAGAATCTTAAATACATGAGTTGATGGAAAAAGCCAAATTAAAAGGGTTGCTTACAAGATGACTCTGACTGCGTGACACACTATGGAAGAGAAAATGTGTGAGACAGTATAAGGATCTATTCTGCCTAGGGCTTCTAGAAGAAGGGAGAGTGGAATGGATGACACACAGAGAAGTCTTTGGACAGTGGCATCACTCTGTGATACTGTAATGATCTATAGATCAGTAAACATTTGTCCAAAGCTGTAGAATGCTCACCACCTTAAGTACCCTCACTTACTGTGGGCTTTGGGTGACAGCAACGCGTCAAGTACGAATTCTTCATTTGCATCAAACTCACCTATGTCAGTGATGGGGACCATGTTGGAGGCAAGGTGTGTGTGGGGATCCAGTAGATTGAACATCTCACACCTCTGTACCTTTCAATTTTGCTACAAATCTAAAACTACTCTACAAATGCAATCTTCTTAAAGTCATGGGTGGGGAGTCCCCAGATAAAGTTTCCAGATGACCAGCCTATATTGCTCAGTGTAACAAAGGCCTTCAGAATGCTAGGGTAGTTAGTATACTGGAGGAAGAGCGAGAAGAAGCCATTTCACTATTTTGGTTCTGTCTAGAGAACTAAAATCTAGCCAGCAGTACACCAGCCTTTGTACTGGAGTCTGGCCAGCATTATACTATGTATCTTCATTAGACTTTTTCTTGATCAGATAAATAATGGGAGGGAGGAGTTGATTTGGCTTGCAGTCCATTATCAGGGGAAGCCAAGGCAAGAACTGAAGCAGAGATCATGGAGGAATGCTGCTTACTGGCTTGCTTAGTCTCCTTTCTTATACACCCAGGGCCACTTTCCTAGGGGTGGTATCACCCACAGGCTAGGGTCTTCCACATCAATCATTAATTTAAAAAAAAAAATGTTCTATATACTTCCTGTCTTAGTTTTGGTTTTATTGCTATGAAGAGACATCACGACAAAGGTATAAGGACAAACATTTAATTGGGGCTGGCTTACAGTTTAAGAGGTTCAGTCCATTATCATCACGGTGGGAAGCATGGCAGCATCCTGCCAGACATGGTACTGGAAGAGCTGAGAATTCTACATCTTGATCTGAAGGCAGCTAAGAGGATACTCTCTTCCACAGATAGCCAGGAGGAGGCTCTATTTTATACTTAGCAGAGCTTGAGCATAGGAGCTCAAACCCCACCTCCACAGTGAAGAACTTCCTCCAATTAGGCCACACCTACTCCAGCAAGGCCACACCTCCTAATAGTGCCACTTCCCATAGGCCAAGCATATTTAAACCACCACACTTCCCTACAGGAAATTTGATAGAGGAATTTTTTTCAATCGAGATTCCTCTTCCCAGATATATTTGTATCAAGTTGACAAAAAAAACAAACAGCACACTGTGGAAAAAAAAAAATGCTGTGTGCACCAAAAAGGAAGGGACAGAACAACCAGTGGTATCTACAATGCCAGACAGAGGATTATCTATCTTGGGAACGCTCAGTGGAATCAATGGGCAAAACCCCAGAGGGCTTGGCAGTCCAGCAGGTCTAAGATCAACTTAACATTCAAGAGCTGTAGCCTGGGGCAGTTGGGTAGAAAAGTGCCTGACTCACATGAGCAGGGCCCAGAGTTCCATCACCATCATCAAAGGAGAAGGAAGAGGGTGAGAAAGAAGAGATATCAAGAGGCCTAATTATGCACTTGCAAATGCCAGTTAGAAGAGAAAAAATGAACAATAAACTCATTCTTAAAAATAACAAATGGGGCTGGAGAGATGAGATGACTCAGTGGACCTATGTTCAGTTCCCAGCACTCATACGATGGCTCTCAACTGCCTGTAACTCCAGCTCAGGGGATCAGATACCCTCTTCTGGCCTCTGTAGGCACTGCACATGAACAGACAAACACACACACACACATAAATAAGACAGACAGGCAGACAAACAAAAAATGTTAAAAGGCAACACTCTCCTAAATACCTAATAAGAAACCCAGTCAAAATATCTAAGACCGGCATGCACAGTGGTGCATGGTGCATCCCAGCAGGTAAGGGGCAGGAGCAGGCTATGCAGGATGCCATCTCAAAACACTAAAAGGAAGCTCGGCATAGTGACACAATGCTGTCATCCCACTACTTGGGAGGTAGAGGTGGGACGATCAGGTGTTCAAGGTCATCCTCAGTTACACAGTAAGTATCTATCCATGCCTGCATCAGCTACATGGACCTGGTCTCAAGAATAAAATGAATGAACAAACAAACAGAACAAAACAAGCAAAGCACCAGAGAGGGACTGGGACACAGAGAGGGTAGTGGGGTGCGGGGAGCATGAGCCAAGACCTATATAAGGAAAGCAAGCAAGATTTATGGGACAGCTTCTGCCACATCTCTTATGCGTGTGCCAGTGGACCCCTAATAGAACCCCACCTGGCATCTTAGACAATCTGTCAGCCATTTATAGCAAGATGATTTCTTCCTACTGGAAGTTTGTGAAAATAGCTAAGAAATTTTGAAAAATAAAAATAAAATAGGGAATAACTTCCCTTATCAGATGGGTATTCAAATAGATTCTAAAGTTATGGCAGGGAAACACATGGTGATTTTTCTACAAATAACCAAAGACAGTGAGATAAACCATATAGCAGAACATGTACATATGAACAAATAGTTCATTGTGAAGATGACAAATTCCATACCAGGAAGTTGGAGAGATGGTTCAGTGGTTAAGAACACTGGCTGCTCTTCCAGAGGAACCAGGTTCAATTCCCAGTACCTAGATGGCAGCTCACAACTGTCTATAACTCCAGTCCCAGGGTATCTGGCACCTTCACACAGAAATACATTCAAGCAAAATGCCAGCACACATTAAAAAATTAATTTAAGTAAGAAGGAGGTCCCGAGGGGGGATGCTTACATCTCACTGAGTAGGGGAAGTAGAATAGACATGGGGGGGGAGCGGTGAATGGAGGGAAGGATCCGGGTGTAGGTGGGTGTGGGGACAGGAACAGGAGGAGTCTAGTGGGGAGAGGGCGGAAGGAGAGAGAACTGGGGAGCATCAATGGGAGGACATCTCTGGGGAACCCTAGCTAAGACTCCTAGCAATGAGGGATATGAAACCTGAAATGGCCTTCTCCAGTAACCAGAGAAGAGTACCAGTGACGCACTGGGACACCAAACCAGCCACAGAACCTTCAACCCACAATCTGTCCTGCC
Organism: Montemys delectorum; assembly: GCA_019843815.1. Classification (NCBI taxonomy): domain Eukaryota; kingdom Metazoa; phylum Chordata; class Mammalia; order Rodentia; family Muridae; genus Montemys; species Montemys delectorum. Next base: position 3,110 of record JADRCD010038763.1, on the reverse strand, counting down.
TACAAGAGGTATGGGGTAAATTCAGAGCAGAAGTTGAGGGAAAGGTTGACCAATGACTGGCCCAGTTTGAGACCTATGCTGTGAGAGAGAGCCTACCCTGATACAATTATTGATATTTTGCTATACTTGCAGACAGGTGCCTAGCATAAATGCCATCTGAGAGGCTTCACCCAGCAACTGATGGAAGCAGAGGCAGAGACCCACATAAAGTGGAGCTTTGGGTATCCTGTGGAAGTGGGGGAAGAAGGATTGAAGGAGCCAGAGAAGTCAAAGACAGCACAAGAAAACCTACAGAGTCAAGTAACCCTATAGGCCTATAGGGGCCCACAGAGACTGAACAGTCCAACAGAGAGCGTGTATGGGCTGAACCTAGGGCCTTGGCACATATGTAACGGTTGTGCGTCTGAGTCTTCCTGTGGGACTCCTAACAGCAGGAATAAGGGCTGTCTCTCTCTGGTGCCTGCCTTTGGGTCCCTTTCCCCTAACAGGGCTGCCTTGTCTAGCTACAATAGAAAATGTGCCTAGTCCTCTTGCAACTTGATATGCCAAGGCTGGTTGATAATCATGAGAGGCCTCCCCTTGTCTGAGGAGAAAGGGAGGACTGCAAGATGGGGGAGGAGAGGGGAGAGGGAGATACTGCAAGGAAAGGAGGGAGGGGAAGCTGCAATTGAGATGTAAGTTAATTAATTAATTAAAAATTTTCATAGCACAATTACAAAATATCCAATAAATGCTTAGAGGGATGTACATTTGGTTGTCTATACAAAGAAGTCCTATGTAGTATAATCCCAGAGCATAATGAAATCATAAATGATTCTAAAATATATATTTGAAAAATTTTAGTTTACAGTCTCAGAGAGACTTTCTACTAATACTTAAAACCTCATGGCACCAAAGATGTATGATTTAGAGATGGATTATATAAACAATTTAAATTGTGTTTGTCAAAAACTAATCTTTAAGGGCTGAAAAGATGGTTCAGTGGTTAAAAGTACTTGCTATTCTTGCAGATGACCCAAGTTAGGTTGCCGGCACCCACCTATGATGGCATATATGATGCTCTTTTGAATTATGTGGGCATCTACACTCACGTGTGTTTACACACACACACACACACACACACACACCTTAAGAAAAATAAATCTTTTTTTAAAAAAACCTCTATTTTCCTTTAAAAAAATATTTATTTTCTGTGTCTTGCCTATCTGTCTGCACATAATGTGCATATCTGGTGCCTGCAGAGGTCAAAAGAGGCCATCGGATCTCCTGGGAATGGAGTTTCGATGGTTGAGAACCACCATGTGGGTGCTGAGAATTGAACTTGAGTCCTTTGTTAAAGCAGCAAGTGCTTTTAGCTGCTGAGCCATTTCTCCAGCCCTCTAATGTTTAAATTTAAATTTTTACAATAATATGCAGCATCAGTCTGGAATTAAATAGACAAAACACTTGAAAAAGAGAGATAACAAAGATATATATATATATATATATATATATACATGTATATATATGTATATATATATGTTTGACTTGATATATATTATTGATTTGTTATATATATCCGTGTTATCTCTTTTTCAAGTGTTCTAGCTATTTAATTTACATATATATACATATATAAACAAATCAATAATAAAATGATTAAAATAGTTAAAAAGTCTATAAAAAGGCAACTCATAGACAGAAAACATATAAATAGACACTTAAATTTAGATTAGGTATTTTGGGAATTCCAACTGAAATTGAAACTTTTTTTCATTTTCATACAACAGAAAGTTAGGTAGCAGCACCTTTTTGTGGGGAAATGACCTAATTGGTGGTGGGAATGACTACCCAGCATCTTTGTAGGGAAACGTAGGAACATCTACGGAAGCTAAAGGAATGCATATGAAGGAGAAGTCCGCTCCTAAGCTCTGTTCTTCAGCAGTCTTTCTATAGAGAGGTTTGTGTTCATGACCATGAGCCATTGGTAAGTGGAAAGAAGGTCACCGCAGGAGAGGACAGTGCTCATCTGCCTCCCCTGACTTCCACAGGCTGTACCTGCCCAGACGATCCTAGAGTGCGGTCTGTTCTATCACCCCAGCCCCTGGCAGGCAGCAGGCGAGAGTTTCCTGGATGCTCCGGGTGGGCTGTTCTGATGCTATCTGTCTTCACTGGTTACAGCTGTGCTAGGATGGTTTCCGCCTGCCCCATGGTTATCATTCCTGCGATGGAGATTCTGTAGTTTGGCTCTGGAATATCTCCTGAAAGATGGACTGCATGTGAAGTTGGTTTCCAGCATGGAGCTACAGGAGGTGGTGGGGAAGCCTAGGGAACACATCCCTGAATGTGATGCTGAGGGTCTGGAGATGTAGCTGTTGTAGAGTGCTTACCTAGCATACCAGAGGCCATCCTTCTAGAGGATCAGTATCCAGCCCTGAGAACTGGGTGTGATAACACCGATTTGTGATTCCAGCACTTGAGAGGTGGTGAGGCAAGAAGTCCGAGGTCATCTTCAGCTACATAGGGAGTTTGAAGCTAGCCTGGCTACATACTGTGTGGAAAGAAGGAAGAAGGAAAGAAAGGGAAGGGAGAGAAAGGAAATGGTGGGATACAGCCTTCCTGATGGTGACAATCCCAAGAGTTCTAGAACTTTGAAACCTAAAAAAAAAAAAAAAAAACAACAACACAGATATTATAAAAAATGTTTTAATTTTAATCTTTTAATACCAGGTGTGGGGATAAGGGGCCGATTTGCAACAGCTGACTATGATTTGCCTTGTGCTCTAGCAGAGGCATGGTTTTGCCAGCTGCAGATGGTTTCTACAACTGTGTTACATTTGAAATTCAAGCAGCTTTTCAGAGGGTATATAAATGCTAGGGCCCCATAGGTGGGCATCGGTGGTTGTTAGTCATTCAATGGGATTGGTTGCAATCTGTTAGTAGTTGTGCTAAAAGAGGAAACAAGAAGAAATAAGTTAGATTCAAGGAACTCAATCTCCCCCGCCAACCTCCCACCCCCACCCCAGCCTTTTTCTCCTATATAGTGATAAGGGCTAAAATGGGGGTGGGGTTAAAGGGTAGGATAAAGAAGAACCTACAAAGTAGTTAAGGCCAGCTACATCCCCCCCCCC
>JADRCD010038748.1:0-14293 GCA_019843815.1 Montemys delectorum | reverse complement strand
TATTTATGTCTTCTTAAAGTCCTGTATCATCATCATGAGAAGTGATTTTAGATCTGAATCTTGCTTTTCCGGTGTGATGGTGTGTCCAGGACTTGCTATGGTGGGAGAATTGGTTTCTGATGGTGATACCCATATCCCAGTGTACGCTTGCCCCCTGCCATCTAGTGCTACCTGCCCTTGCTAAATCTGACTGGAGCCTGTCCTTCCTGTGATCCTGGTTGTGTCAGAACTCCTCAGAGTCAAGCTGTCTTTGTGATCCTGTGATTCTGGGATCCTGTCATCCTGGGCTTATTAGAGTGTCTGGGAGTGGAGCTTTCTCTGGGTGTTGTGGCACTGGCCCAGACAGACTGGAAGCAACTGGAGCCATGAGGCTGGAGAATTTCCTGTGTTCTTGGGTCCTGCTGGTCCTTGTTACTCCAGTGTTGGGACAGATGTTGTGTCCTTCTCACCTCTGATCTTCTCATCAGAGTGCCTGGGAGGGGAGCCACGTGAGGTATGGTGTCTTTACAGGACCAAGGGCCTCTCCTCCCTTTGATGCCAGACAAGGCCATCCTCTGTAACATATGCAGCTAGGGCCCGCATGCACAGAGGCTGCAAGCATCTGCCTCTGTGTTTGTAAGGCTCTGGCAAATAATTAGTTTATTTCTTCTTCCATCAAAAACTTGCTTGTGATGAGATAACATGCCATAAGCATTCCTTTCTATTAGAGACAACTTTACAGTGCATGTTTTTCAACCTGTGTCTATGTGAGGTACGTGGCATAATTGTGTGTTTGGTGTATGTGGTATATGTGTGCATATAGGGAAGCCAGAAGGTAATGTCCAGATACCTTCCTCAATTCTTTCCCTACCTTCTTTTATGAGGTGGTGTCTCTCACTGAACTTGGAGCTTATTAGCTGGCTAGAATGGCTGGCCAGTGAGCATAGATATGTCTCCACTCCACAGCACTGGGGGAATAGGTATATATAATTACTACAAGCTTTGTTTTTATGTTTAATATGCATGTAAAGAATCTGAGCTCATAATCTCATACTTGACCAGCAAGTACTTTACCCAATGAGCCACATACATAGCGCCCAGGTTTTCAAAATATATTTTGTTTTTAGAATTTCCTACATGAGTACTGTATTACATCTCCTTTCCCTCTCCAACTCCTTTTGTACCCTTTCCCTCTCAAATTCAAGATCTCTTCTTTAATTATCAAATCTCAGTGAAGGGGAGCTTTTTCTCCTTTTTATTCCTGTGTTTTTCTTTTCTGTTGCCCCCTCTTCAGTCTCATAAGCTTACTAAGAAGTAGGAATTTTTCAGTTCTATTAAAATCTTGAGACCACCACTATCCTTTGCTGACTAAAACCTCATTATGGGGCATGTGATCATACATAAATAAATGTGGAAGTATATGAGTTTATAGGGTATAACTATAAAGCCACAAATCACACTTATTACATGGAATAGTATTCATCACAACAATGGATCTTCAACATGGCACCATACTCAACTTAACAGCAGGAGAGAAAGCTCATGACTAAATGCACTACAAGAGAAGACCTATAGTTAATAACTATAAAAAGGGCACAAGAACTTAAAAACTAAAACATCTAAAACTGGTTCACTTGGGAGAATTTTCAGATATTAAACATAACTATATTAATAAGTTGTATAGATTACTGTTCAGGCAGCTTTCTATTGGTTGCCAAAAAGTTGTCAAGCATAAATTGCAAATGTTTCCATAAGGAGTTCACTCATTTCAAGCGAATCCAGTCTGCTGAGCTTTGACAAAATGAGAAGAAGAAATAAGAAAATAGTATTTTGACAAGTTTAGCAGAACTGTCCTTTCCTTAGCTGATTTACAGACATCCCTATTTGTTAATTTATTTTTATTTCATGTGTATTGGTGTTTTGACTATATCTATGTCTGTATGAAGGTGTGGGATCCCTTGAAACTGAAGTCACAGACAGTTGTGAGCTGGGAATTGGGTGCTAAGAATGTGGGCGCTGGGACTTGAACCCTCCTTAACCACGGAGCCAGCCATCTCTCCAGCCCCAAAGATTCCTAAATGCTAATAGTAGGAAATGGACTAACTTACAAAATCAAATTGAATTTAAAATAAACTACCTACAGACAAAACTTTTGGTTAGGAAGGACTCCCCCCTGCCCCCAGCAAAAAGAGCCCCCAAACCCCAAACTTTTGGAATAGTCTCTGTTCTGTAAAATCTGGCATATAGGCTGAATGTCATCTCCCCAAAGAACTAATTTAGTATTATTTTAGGGACAGACAAACCATTCAGGGACAAAAACTGTCTGTTTAACCCAAGCTAAAGGCAACTTCAATTAAAGGAATAATTAAAAAGGATACTACAGTCCTGTTAGACATAACAGTGACTTGATAAAAGCTAGGTCAAAAGAAAAGCAAGTTCAGTTGATATCTAACAGAAAGCCCCAGAGAGGCCCAAAGAAGGGCTACATTATTATAACTGTAATGTGTTTGGAATAGGAGAGGAAAATATAAATTGTCAGAAAAAGGCTTGGCAATTATTGTTACTTTCTCTTTACCTCAGGGTTTGTTTTCTAAGCTTGGTTAGTGTGAAATCTCAATAAAGAGTTTATGCAGTAGTGATTAGGACCTGAGGTGTTGGATTATGCTGCACATGAGATGGATTTGTATCTGACAGTCCATTTAACAACTTATAATAAAAGTAACTAACAAGCAGACTGATGTTCACACTGGCCAATCAGTGAGTTCTTTATCCTAAAAGTAAGTCAAGTTCATAAAGCAAATCAAGATCCTAGGCTGCCTGATGATGTATGAAATCAGAGCCAGAAAACTGACTCCCCATGTCCTCCAGGTATTTTTCTGCATTGGTTTGTAGCTTTACTCATTTTAGCAAGCTTAGATATTATTTTCCCAAGCTTCCAATTTTCAGTCCTCCAGGATGCCTTTTCACATCTTCTGGTTATATCAAGATTTATGCTAAAGGTGCTCGAGCAAGTGCCTCTTAGTACCTCAAGACTTAGACTCTCAATCCAATCAATGAGGAACTATTTCTAACATAAAAAGACTATGAAGCAGAGTACTTCTTCACTAAGTAGTCCTTCCATTGAGTTCAAACTCCATTCACTAACAGTGAGATGTATACCATATTGGTAAATTGTCATATGCTATTTTATCTCACTGAGAAGGACTCTGCTCCCTACCCCCACCCTTCAGACTCATGCATGTTTATGTCAAGTGCTCCCCATGGCATCCAAGAGGAATGACCCTGAGAACTCTGTGACAGGGAGAGATGACAACAGCAAAGCAGCCCAAGAATAAAAAACATTGTGTCCTTGAAAACATCTAGAAGGTAAGCTATTTTCATCAGAGGTTACTATTGTTTATTCCATGATATAAAAATGCCTACAGTAAGAAAGAGAAGCCAGAGCTTTGCCATAGCAGGCTCAGTTGTGAAGAGAAAACTTAATCAGGAAATCTAGCTGACACCCTCAACCCCCTCCCCAATTGGTTTTTGTTGGATAGTGTGTTAGATTTGATGCTGTTATTTCTATGTTATTATTTGTTCGTTTATTCTGAAGCCTTACCTGAGGGGACAGTCTACTTACGATCTTTATTGGGAACTCCAGCTGCCCATTTCTGCTGAATGTTTTAAATACTTGATCTGACTAATGTATTACTATGTGTGTATGGATATGTATTTATCTATTGACCATTTTCTACCTATATACCTACCTACTTACTTCCCACTTACCATCTACTATTTATTGTGCCTTGCTGTATACTTAATGAATTTGCTCAACCAAAATTATAATAATAATAATAATGATGATGATGATGATGATGATGATGATGATGATGATGATGATGATGATATGGCTATTGTAGATCATTCTGCAGACCATACAGAAGGACAGATGATCCTACAGAAAGATATCACTAAATATTTAAATATAGGAGTAAAAACCCCCAATCCTGGCTAGCAAAATGTCTTAGCAGATAAATGTGTTTGTCATACAGGCCTGGCAATCTGCATTAAATTCCCAACACACAGATCAACATGAAAAGAATATATTCTACATTCTAATTTATACATGTGCATGCTTGCATATATTAATACATACTCACACAAATAACAAATCATTTTTAAAATCTCAAATCTTTTTTAAGAATCTCAATATTCTACTATAAAACAAACAATTCATTCATCTATTTTAAAAAAGCAATATTTTCAAGGGTTGAAATACCATTCCTTTTTCACAAACCCTTTATAACAGCCACATGAGATAAACAGATCACTTAAATATGCTCCGAAATCAGTTGTAATTGGTAATAGCAATATTTGTAATGAATATAAAAGTGGAAATTAATTTAAAAATCAAGCTGTAAATGTTTCGATTTCTATCATTTGTTATGCTAGTAAATATTCTATCTAGTAGTTTATATATTCTGACATCTCAACAATTAAATTTTAGATAGGAGGGGCTTTGTCTTGTTAAGTACTGTATCTCCCCTATCTATCATAAAGTTTGGCACAAAGTAAGTACGTAACATAAACTTTGAAAAATTAAGTTTCTTATTATATTGTGTGGGTGTGTGTGGGTGTTTGTACACATGCACACATGCACAGAAGCCAGAGGACAACAAGGGACGTCAGACTTGACAGCAAGCAATTCTCCATGCTGAGTCATATTATTGGCTCTGACATATACTTTATAAATGAATATGCTGTGAGTGAAAAGGCCTTACAATCTCACACTATAACAGCACCCAACAGTTACTAAGCACCTCCTACATGCTGGATAGTATTTAAGAGTTTTAACATAGTGAGACGAATTACTTCATTTAAATTCCTTCTAGTATGAGGTGCTATCATACTATAAAGACGATCCTGAAGCATCCAGAATTTCAGGATTTGTTTAAGGCCATTCCATTAGGAAGTGATGTAGCCCAGACTCAAATCCAGTGTCAATCCAGAGCTGAGGCTCTCAACAACAATTACATACTGTCTCTTTTTCTTTTCAATTTGACCAGCAAGCCCTATTATTTTATGGTTCCATTTAACCCACTAAGTCAAAGTTATATAAAGATAACAAGAGAAAAAGAACTTTAAAAAACAATATAAAATATTACAATTACAATTGCTTTGTTCTGATTTTTCTGAAAATAAATTATCTTAGAGTTTATTCTATGTCATTTTTAAGTGTACCAATATAAAAATTTTATTGTTGGATGAGAAAATACTGTCAAAATTTAAACAATACAAAATATATAAAATCTTGTTTAGTGTAGCTTAAGAGAAACGCCTGCTTCTCCTTTATTAGTCAACATATTTTTGGTCATAGTTAGAGCATTCATTATTAGCAACTATCCTTAAGAGTCCTTAGTGACAGATGATCCTGAAAACTGACAAGTATCATGCCAAAGAGTAACACATGGATAAACAAATATCGTTACTTAGCTAACTTTTAAAAATTCTATCATATTATACCGTGTTCGTTCCAAAGATAGCTATGAGGGTTAGTGATGTATACAGAAATGGAAATGGATACAATATGCTTTCATTTGCTTAAAAGTAAAGAGCAACACTAGACATCAAGACATTAGGAAGTTCTTTTATCAATTATCCACTATCAATAAGACAACTCGTATTCACTTAGCACCTATATTTTACAGACATTATTTATAAAATTTTGTCTCCTTAACTCATTGCTATTTCAAATTGTCATATGTCTATATTAGAAAATGAGAGAGGGAAGGGAGGAAGGAGAGACAAAAAGGAGAGATAAGAAAAACAGGAGAAAAAAGAAGGAAAGCAACTAAGTAGAGGCAAGTCCCAAGAAAAAGAACAGATAAGAGGAATATGTAACAGTACTCTGGTGACATTTGCACTCACTCAATTTTCACTCACTCAGTTAAAGTGTAGTCCAAATAAATCTTTTTATTTCAGAGGCTCTACTGTTTAGCATGCCTATATGATAATAACAATAATAATGTTAAAGAATATTGGTAACAGATGGATCATGTAGATAGAGGATTTACTATGAAGCTAACTGATATTCTAAGATCTAAGCATGTAAAGGGAAAATATTGACCTTAACACACACAAATTCTTTATAATTACTAAACCTAATTTGCTTACTAATTTATAAGGCTAGGTTACATAATAAAGTCAGTTAATGTTACCTTAGAGATCTAAAACATTTAGAACAGGCATGATAGCATAAACCAGTGCCTGAGTGATTTAAACATCAAGAGCCTGAGTTTTAAGTTAGAATGAGATGCATATAGTAAGACTCTGTCTCAAAAAAAAAAAAAAAAAACCCAAAGCAACAATAATAGCAATCACAATAGAACATTGAAGTTGACGAATAAATTTTTCCCCTTCCCAGTGAATAATAATAATAAGTGGGGGGCAGGGAGGTTCAAGACAGGATTTCTCTGTGTAGACTTGGCTATCCTTGGCTAGCCTCAAACTCAGAGATCTACCTGTCTCTGCCTCCTGAGTGCTGGGATTAAAGGCATGCACCATTATTGCCTGGCCCCATGAATACTTTTTTAAATTTTACTCAGCCAAGATTTTTGTTATAAATCAAAGATCTCCTCTGTATAATGTTTGCCAATTTTGATGGGGTTTTTCTTCATGAGAAAACATCATTAGATGAGCCAATCAAACAGTATTAGACTACAACAATGTTAAAGACCTATCTTCCACTCAAATACAGTCATCAACATGAACTTCCAGTTACCTGTCATTCACTCCTTTTAGAATTAGTTTGTAAAGTTAACATAGGAAGTTTTGATAGTCCTTCTTACCCCTTCTTTTGGGTCTGTGTGGAGTCCTCCTCCTGCGTGCCCATGCCAACATGTTCTCTTTTCTATCAATGGCCATGCCTGGAGAGCCTAATTAAAAATGATGCCAAGTCATCTATTGATTAGGTATTACAGAATTTCAGATATTGTCTTAATCTAATAACAACTGTCCCTAAAATAAATTCAAGGGATTGCATCTAGCTTGGCATAGTAAAAGAAAAGACTTTTAAAATTAACATACAGATAAATTTATACAAAGAATATTTAAATATAACAAACACCCAAGTTACTTTCTCTAAATAGCTTTTGAAATTAGTTTAAATGATCTAGCTAACATTAGTTTTACTGAAGTTAGCCTGACTCCCCTTCTATTACTCGGTATAATGCTGTAAGTAAGCAAGCAGGGCTAATATAGTTAATGATTCATACTTCACTTGCTTTCCTTGTATAGATATTTTTATAATTAATAAAATCAAGTTTATAAACTGATTGTTATTATTATATCTTACATATATATTTACAAAGTATTTTAATATTTAATAATATAACTTATGATCTAATATTTTACATACATGTTTTTGTTTTTTCTATTGCACAGTAAATTTCTTAAAATTAAAATCAATACTTTTATTGATTTAAGTTTTATTGCATTATGATGAGAAAAGATACATGATTTCAATTTATCTGAATTTGTTAACATTTAAAAACATATTTTAAGTAAATAGAATTAAATCACATTCTTGTTTCCCATTTGTACCCCAACTCCTCCCAGAGACCCCCCCTCCAATACCTCCAATACCTTTTTTGTCATATTCTTTAAAATTTATAAAATATTTGTAACAATAAAAATGATTATTATAAAAGTTGTTTGATTTAAGACATCAACTTAACAGTCTTGTGTAGATGCTTATCTATAGCAATACTGAAAATACGTTTTTTCTCAATATACATTTTTTTTTGTATTTTTGAGACAGGGTTTCTCTGTGTAGCCCTGGCTGTCCTGGAACTCACTCTGTAGACCAGGCTGGCCTCGAACTCACAGATCCACCTGCCTCTGCCTCCCAAGTACTGGGATTAAAGTCATGTGCCACCACTGCCCAGTTCTCAATATAAATTTTAAATAACTCCAAACATATTAACTATATATTTTAAAATAATACATCACTACTAGTATTTTTTAAATGAACGTAAATACATAAAGTTTTTGTTAAATGAACATAAATACATAAAGTTTTTGTTTGTTTGTTTGTTTGTTTGTTTGTTTTATATTTAGTAGAGCTTAAAATCTTGGCTCTTACTGTGGTACAAGCCCAAAATAAGAACAATTTTAAGACATTGGATTTCACTATAATAAGGCTACACTTCAATGACCGAAGATCAATACTTGAAGTCATTTTTATCTTCTATAGTACATATTATATATAGGCAAAGTAGACTTCAGTGCTTCTGGATTCTCTTAGAAAATAAGAGCTACATACACTTTCCCAAGTAGCCTTATATAACATCTTGCCTACTAAAAATTTTCATAGGTTTTAATGTTATTGCTAAAGTCAGAGATATATAAAATAAAAATCATTTGGAAAATGTAAGAATTAATAAGATAATGACAATTAGGCTTAATATTTAGATTTTCTAATACTGAAAGGTTTCATGATTAAAAATATTAAATGACGTGAATAAACTTAATGATGTTTTTGCAGTATTCATAACAATCAATAATTAATGCAAAGAATATAATTCTTTATGAACACAAATATATACTGATAGTATATACAGTATAACCATATCAGCTTAGAGCCAAGGCATGAAAATAGAATTATAAAAAGCAAAAGTATCTTCTTATTCGGACTAATGAGACATAGAAAAGAATTGTCATAAATGTGTTAGTGATTTTTAGATTAACACTTGTAAAGCACTTGATAAGAGGAAAACATCAAAGGGTGATTTTTATTCTGACAGGATCTTTTTCTGACCTTTTTCCTCTAAAAGGCTAAGTAACAGTTTTAATAAGGGTTCTGGTAAGTATCACATAAGACGATGAGGTCTTCAATGAAGTAGATGACTGAAATATAAACAAATTCAGTGATATCTTGGATAATGAGAAGACTGAACATATTTTCTACTTAAAGATTTAATTTAATAGTAGAAAACAAATTCATTTGTACAGTCTCTGCATAAATTAGAACAATGCTTTGTGCCTTAATGGCAAACAATTACTGAACAAAGGGAAAAATAAAGTTCCCAGGATGCAAATAGCCTTAGAACTTTTTGTTCTTTTTCTATCATAGACATTTACATGGCTCCTTTTGAAGCAGTGGTAATTATGAAAGCTATCTTTCACGTAAATTAACAATGAAAATAAGCCTCATCAATATTTAAACTCAGCATCACTTATCCTCGGGGCTCTAACAAACTTAAAGTCCCATGGCATTCTCTTATCTGAACATCTTCTAAGGAAATAATGAAATAATGGCAATATTCTATGTATCAGTTACAAATTAGGATAAATTTGGATGTCAACAAGCTGCCATTACATTTACAAAAGTTTTCTAAAAATGTTACTCTAGTTGGCACTAATCTCAAGGGATTCAGACAGATTTCTACAATGGTAGATAATACCAAGATTTCTTTCTGCATTCTTAATAGAAAAATACCTTCCTGCCAGTATTTATTTAAAAAAAGTATTTCTGAAGTAAAACATGTAGTAAATATGCTGCATAAATTGGTAAATGTTCCATGGGCTTGCAAGCTTTTCTTACTAGCTGTAGAAATGTTGGCTAAATCTTACCTTTGTAGCATCTAGTAACTGTCTTGAGTTGTCTTTTCCCCATCTCTGCTGTGTAGTATTTCTTAATGATTCTGTAGTCTATTAAAGAGATTAAAAAGTTATGATAGAATTTCAGAGTGGCTACTTGACATTCTAAGATTACTCTTTTGTTCAGAAGCATATCTAAAAGTAAAACCATTGTCGACATTAACAGGGATGGTTACATCTTTAATACATGCCTAAAAAGACAAAAATGTGGAGAAGGCTTAAATTATATTACTTATTTAAAATATCCAAGTGGATTTATTTACATATCATATCTCCTTTACTTGTCTTTTTATGTTCTTATTATTTTATATCTTTGTTTTTAAAATTCCCAAAGTCTTTAACATCACTTCTCTTTTAAATGGCTTTTACACACCAACCAGTGCCTAGCCACAGCATGCTGCCAGACCAGAGTTTGAGTAACCTGCCATGCAGGTACTTTCTCCTCCTGGACAAGAAGAAAAAGTTGCAGAGAGACAGACTTGGCTAAAGACACACAACAAGGTTTTGGATATGATATGATATAATATAATATAATATAATATAACCAGAGATATGGCCACTGGAACATAGTTTGGAGTAACAGATGTAGAAGTGAGATACAGGAGTCTGGAGCTAAGATTTGTTTTTCTACACACCTTAGAGTTAATAGCTTAAGAAGACACCACCCCTCCCACTGCTTGGGCAAGCTAGGGGAATGGGAGAAGAAAGATGCTCAACATGGCAGAGCCAATGGATACTGCCAATAAGAAGCTAGTCAGTGGGCAGGCCTTCCACACTTCCTCAAAGCCACAGTCACAGGAAATTCAATTAGTAGAAAGAACAATTCATAAAATACCAGAGACAAAGTTGTAACTAGTAGGTGAAGAGTCTCAATCTGGGGAATTATAGGAAAGTATAATATATACACAAAAATCTAACTTGTTTGAATTACTGAAATAAGCATCCTTTCCCACCTTCCCCATCTTTAGACACTGCTACAGAAGACAATCCAGGAAGAGAGAATAGCCACATCATGCTGACTAGGAATGATAATAACTGTAGTCTTCTATTTATTTTATTTCTTATTTTTGTTATTTTACTGTTGACTTTTATACTATAATCATTGTTTTATTTTAGCTTGTATCATGCCTGGATAAGCTTTTAGGACTGATCCCAGCTCTCCTCCATGTGTGTGTGTGTGTGGGGGGGGGGGGAGTTCTTTGTTGTGTTTTCTTGTGTCATGGCCAGAAGCTCCCAAGTCCTCAGTACCAGAAAGCAAGCATCAGAAAGGTATTTCAGAGTCAAACATTCAAAAGGTTCAATGGCAATATAGAAGATTTAAACAAATAAGTGAAATACAGAAACCTATTCTAGACCTAGATGAGAAAGTGGATAGAGTGCTTATCAATTTAGAGGACAAATTTTAAAACATGGAGAAAAAATACAGCAAGGAAGTGAAACTCTGGGAAAAATAATTAGTATTAGAAATAAAGATCAATCAAATATAAAAAAGAAAAAGCAGAAACTATCACCAACTGACATGACCATACAGAAGAACAAAATTCAGGAGTGGAAGACAATAATTTATTTAGACATGCACTTTAATGAGTATGACCAAAATTTCCAAGAATTGTGGGATAAGTTTAAGAGAACAAATCTAAGAATTTACCAGGTAAAAGAAGAAGCTGAACTACGGACTAAAAGCATACACAATTTATTCAACGAAATGATGACAGAAATTTCCCTAATCCTGGAGAAAAGAAAATTGGCATCAAAATACAAAAAAAACAAAAAAACAAAAAAACAAAAAAAAACCAACAACTAGACATGGGTAGATACAACCTCTCTACAACATATCATAGTCAAAATGCTTAAAATATAAATCAAAGAATCAATATATAAAGCAACAATGTGAAAATGCAATTCACCTAAGACAAACATTAGAATATTATCAAATCACATTATCAACCTTAAAATCATCAATGTATAGAATGAGGTATCCGAAGACCTGAAAGTAAAATAATTGCCAACAAAGACGGCCATATTTTGAAAAGTAATTTTTAAAATACTTAGAAAATTTCAAAAGAAGCACAAAAACAATTCACACCACAGGAACCAGCATTAATAAAACGAATAGGAATTTGGTACATAGAGAAAAAAAGGAAAGACAATCTTAGCCACAACAACATAGGAAATGTTAATCTCATGGGAGGAATGAATGAACAAAGGAGAGCTAGAAAGAAGCTTGCTGGTTTGTGCCTAATTAAATGGAATGATAACCAACAAATCCATAGTGAATATCAAATCCCTCTCAATAACAGTCTTAAAGACATGGCTTTAACCCACCATTTAAAATAAGTCTAAGTGGCTAGATTAAACAACAACAACACAATACCAAGATCTAATCACTTGCTGTCTCCAAAACACATAGATCACTCATAAGAACATCCTCCAAGTAACAATGAAAGGATGGAAATTAACCTACTAAGCAAATAGAATCCAAAAAGAAAAGGTATTCTGCTAGCTAATAAAGTAGATTTCAAACCAAAGTTATTTAGAAAAGGTAAAGAAGGCCATTATATACTGATAAAAAGAACCACTTAACAAGAACAGAAAAACACTATAGGTATTTATGGCACTCACAACTTCATTAAACAAATACTGAAAGGCATTAAAAGGTCATATAGGTCCTGATAGCACAGTAGAAGTCAGCATTATCACATTCTCATCTTTACATAGGTTTTCCAAACTACAGACCAAACATCAGAGCTAAATCACACCATATATCAATTGGATGTAAATAGGGATCTACCACCTACAGAACTTTCTCTATTATTGGTCACATTATAGGCCAGAGAACAAGCCTAAACAAGTAAAAAGAAAAATCATCTCTTGTATCTAATCAGAACATGGTAGACTAAAATTAGAAATTAATATTATAAGAAATCACAGAAACTACAAAATACTTGATCTGATACTGAACAATGTATTTGAGAACTGACAGTATAGGATGTTGAAGAAACAAGGAAAACAATAAAAATTTCAGAGTCAAATAAAAATGATAGTGCAACTTATCTGGTACTTTGTGGTACAGCTAACGGCATTCTAAGCAGAAAGTCTACAGCTAGGGGAGTTATATTAAAAAAAAAAAAAGTGTCTCACATAAATAACCTAATGATATACCTCAAAGTCCCAGAAAAAAAACAAGCCAAACTAGGATCCAGTTAATGGCAAGAAATAATAAAGATTAGGACAGAAGTTAATGAAATAGACACTAAGAATACATAGAATCATTCAACCATGAATTGGCTCTATTACAAGGTAGACACAGCTGACAAACATCAAACCAGCTGAAAGAAACAAAAAGGTTCTACAATAATAAACATATAGATTTAAAAGAGACATGTTACAACAGATTCCAGTGCATTAGGAAGATAATTAGAGAATACTTGTAAAACATATATCCTGACAAGAACTGGGAAATCTAGGAGAAACAAATGAATGTACAAACACATCTAACCTAACAAAGTAAATCAAGAAGATATTCAATATATTATGGGCAAATCTTTGGAGGCATTTTCTTGATTAATAGGTGATGTGAGGGGGGCATGCTACTGTGGATAGTGCTATCCTTGGGCAGGTGGTCTTTGTTTATGTAAGAAAGCATAACGAGCAAACCAAGCAAAACAAGTTAGTAAGCAGCATTGCTTCATTGTCTCTGCTTTATCTTGTGCCATGCTTAAATCCTTGTTGATCATAATTAGGGCATATAAGTCCAACGAACTCTTTCTTCTCTAAGACGTTTTTGGCCAGTGTTTTATCACAGTAATAAGAAGCAAACCACAAACTCAGACAGAAATTGGTATGGGGTGTTGCTGTGATAGACCTAACTATGCTGTGTTACCTTTGGGGGTAAGGGGATTTCTGGAAGAATTCTTTTTTTTTTCTTTTTTTTCTTTCTTTCTTTCTTTCTTTCTTTTTTTTTTTTTTTTTAGAACTTTGGGATATAAAAGGTTTTTGAATGAGATGGTTTATGGAAGTTTGAAAGATAAGAACGCTGAAGCAATCAATGTAAATGATGGAGGCTTGACTTACGAAGTTTATAAAGGAAAGAAAGTCCTTCAAAGAATGTATTGGGGCTGTTTGTGTAGTGTTGTGGATGAAAAGATCTGTGGAAGTAAAACCTTTGCTTTATTATGACACTAGATGCTAGTCATCTATGTTGAATAATCAGCTGTGATTAAGAGTTCAGAATCATTAAAGTAAAATCTTCTGGGGAGTTATTTCCTCAGGGTCAGAACACAAAGTATAGTCCAGTGTAGCCATGGCTACCTACATCTTATACTGGCAGCCAAAAGTGGTAGTAAGAGGTTCCTAATGGTGCTGGTTTTGGCAGCGTGGATACTTCGGGATTGAAGTCATGGAGAAAAGCTGAGGCTTTACACCATGTGGCAGGGTCAAAGTCCCTGAAGAGAGGTCAGAAGGCCATTAGTAAACGGGAAGCCTAGGTTGCAGTAGATACTATAAGACTTGAGGATATTGTAAATGCCAAGACTGGAATGACAATCAAGAACTTAGGATTGAGTATGACTGTGCTCTGGTTATTCCCTTTAGGAATAAAAAAGTATTTGACTTGTTTTTGTTACGGGAACTTACAGTTAAGAACTTTGGTTTTTTTTTTTTTTTTTTTTAA
>JADRCD010038742.1:0-13023 GCA_019843815.1 Montemys delectorum | reverse complement strand
GGGTCTACAGAACAAGTTCTAGAACAGCCAGTGCTACATAGAGAAACCTTTCCGGGGGGGGGGGGGGGACAAAATTAAAAAAACAAATGTTACTTAAATATATACAGAAACAAAATTAAAAATTAACTTATTTGTAGTTATACAAAACCAAACAAAACATGTATTGTAACTAAGTCCAAACAAACCTATTAATATAACAGATTTGGAAGTAGTTGTGACTGCTAGGGTTTGAATTCCTGAGCCTAGCATGGGTATACCAAAACCATCATATGCTATGTGGAAGACAGCTTTCTAACTTCTACTTCAATTACTACATCACTCTGTACACATGTTATGCTATGCTATCATTTGCTCCTGGCACTAACATACCATTCATGTGTGAAATTTCCCTGCTATTCTTATTATCCCAGAAATGGACAGATGAAAAGATTTAATTTTTTAAAAGGTAAACTTTTGTTTCATGAAAAACACACAAAATATATAGAAAGCCACAACTTTATAGGGATTCAGTGAGGGATGGAGCAAAGAAATTTTACGATTTGGAAATAACCAAATGAAATAGCCAAAATGAAGGTGAGTCTACATCTATTCTCCCCCAGACATGTTAACATTGCAACATTCATTGCTGCCATACAAAGTTTTTTTCCTACCATCAAAATGTTATTTCATTTTGTCACTGGTTTATTAATTACAGTTCTGCTTCCTGAAACAAAATACAAAGTTAAATTCACCACTATCTACCTTGACAGCTTTCTCAAAAAAACAAAACAAAACAAAAAACTGATTGTATATACAGTTCAGGGTCTATTTACAACAGAAAGATATACTTTTACCTAAAATTTATTAAATCGTTGCAAAGGGTACAACAAGAGCACAATAAACTTCAGTCCCCAAAACATTATCAGTCAACATTCATGAGAAATGTTGATTTAAACCATCAAGACATGAATCATGTATCAAGCAATAAACCCTTCTGTAACGTCTATTACCTACCCTACTCTCAAAATGACTGCTTAAGATGAACTCAAAAGTTACTAGCTAACAGACTTTGATTGTTTTTCCAGGCAGGGTTTCTCTGTAGCCTTAGCTGTCCTGCAACTCAAGAGACCCACCTACCTCTGCTTAGAGTGCTAGATTAAAGGTGCCTTACCACATCAGGCTGTCAAAACACTTTAAAAGTGACTAACGGAACAGAATGACTTCAGAACAACAAAGACTTTGTTCAATAAACATCTTAAGGCAGATTGATCATTAATAACTATCTTTATGTATATCTTTTTGCCTGCACCCAGACTGGTTAAGTAACATGTAGAAGAGTAAAGGACGCGACAAAGGAAACTAAACAATTTCAAATTGTTTCCCATTAATGATATCTCATTGTATTATTCAAAAGTCATAATACAAATCACTTTATCTGAACTGTACAATTGAATGGGTCTTTCTATATTTAGAGTTGCACAATTACAATTCCAGAATATTTTTATCACCCACAAGAGAAAAACCATACCAAAGCTAAGGGAGTAGCTGAGTAGCAAATAGTATCAAGAAGCCCTGAACTACATTTCCAGCACCAGAAAGAAAGAAACCATACTCCCATTATTAAGCAGCCACCCCCCCATTCTCTACATCCTCCCTTAATCTACTTTCTGCCTTCTGCAACTGGTTTATTTCATAATGCTTTCAAAGTTCATTAAAGTTGACAGATATATCAGTATTTTGCTTTTTATTGCTAATATTCCATTGTATAGTATATATTTTATGAATATATTCACCATATGAGTACATTTGGGTTGGTTTTTGTTTTTTCAAGGCAGGATTTCTCTGTGCAGTCCCAGCTGTCCTGAAACTCAGAGATCCACTTGCCTCCCAAGTGCTGGGATTAAAAGTGTGTACCACCATGCCAGGCTCTGTGCCAACATTTGTATTAGTAAAAAAATATATATATCACTGAATCTGAGTGTCCACCACAGAAGAATGGATAAATTAAACGATACATTGATGTATGTGCACATAACTGTCATAGAAAGGTCAAAATATGTTTTGGAGTAATAAGGGAACCTTCTAGACTACTACTAAAAACGTTTTGTATAATAACCTGATTGGTAAATTATCGGTTAAAAAGTAAAATTTTATAGATTAGATGCCATTCTAAAGATCTAAACTTTCTTGTCTACAGCAGTCTAGTAAGTTATTGATTCTCCAAGTATGGTCTTGGGGTTCCCTAGCATCTATAAAATTCTCTATTTCCTAGAAATCACAAGTTTTTTCTAAGTTAGATATCACAAAATATTATACCCAGCTGTCTTTCAGAAATGCAAAAATTATAAACCACCAATGTTCTTGAGAATTCTTATTTTGGGAAAGTCTTTTTTCATAAAAACATTTACAGTCATAGGGAATGGGTTATCTTAATAATTTTTATTTATATGCATGCGCTCATAGATAACTCTGGAGGCCAGAGGGTGATTGATCCACTAGAACAGGAGTTATACCTGGTAGTGAGACACCCAATACAAATCTTTGAACATTGTTAGGCTAAGAAATATAAGCCTTCTAGTACTTGAGAGGTAGAGGCAGTTGGATCTCTGTGAGTTCAAGGCCAGCCTAAACCAGAGAGAGTGTTCAGGACAGCCAGAGCTACACAGAGAAACAAACAAAAAGCAAACAACAGCAACAATAAAATGAAAAAAAAAGGAAATACAATAAAAACCAATAAGTTTATTTGGTTAGTTCCCTTTAAAAAATAAAGTGGGGTATCATTATTTTCTCTGTAATCATGTTGGACCAAAAAAAAAAAAAATCACTGCTACTGCATTTACCTATGCACATTTATCTTCTACTTCTACTCAGAAAAAATAATCTCCCCTTAAATATTATTTTTTTCCTAGCAGGCTACCAATCTTAAGCTGCATTAATGTTCCTTTTTGTTTGTTTTGTTTTTTGTTTTGTTTTTCGAGACAGATTTCTCTGTGTAGCCCTGGCTGTCATGGAACTCACTCTGTAGACCAGGCTAGCCTCAAACTCAGAAATCCACCTGCCTCTGCCTCCCAAGTGCTGGGATTAAAGGCATGCATCACCACTGTCTGGCTGCATTAATGCTCTTGAAGCTTAAACTAGACTTCAGATGAAAGAAAACTTCAAGTTTTGGACTAAGGATATCTCAGTACTAGGAAGCTTGCCTAGAATGTATGAACTATGAGTTTAATCCTTGGCACCACAGAATAGCAATGATTATTCAATTAAGGGTTATGTTGTTCTATCAAAAAATTATACCTCTACACTACCAAATCTATGATCCCTAAATTCACACTGCAAGCTACTGGCCAACTATAATTAGCAGGTAAGATTCTGGATTTTGTAAAGCTCTCCAGACTCTGTGTAGATATAGAAACAGGGTAAGGAAATATTCAAGTTGTATTATCCCTCTGCTCTCCAAGCACTTTGTCAATCCAACTTCTATTGTACCCTTTCCATTTTCTTTTACTTGAAAAATTACTCCATTCCACTTCTCCCTCTACCATTCCACTAACCTCAATTCTCCCAAAAATCAAAAAGGGCTCTTTGATGCCTTCTTCAAGCAGGTGGATGCATATGTAGCACAGCACTCATATATTAAATAAAATTTTTAAAAAGTGAATAAACCCTACAAAAATAAGAAGTAATAAAATTACAGCTACCTTCAACAATCATTCACCTATTTTTTACAGATTCAATTATTTCTAAAGTAGCAAGATAACAGCTAAACATGGAGAGCCTATAGTTAATGCTTTCTGGTGCCAGGTCCTGGACCTCTTACATGTAGAGGACAAAGATGATAAATATATTTAGATAATTCGCCCTTTAATGTAAAGGTTCACATTGCAAGAGTAGTCCTTCTATAACCCAGATTCTATTCTATGACCTTTCAACATGTCACAGCAGTCAGCAACTCCTAGTGGGAGGGAATTGGAGCTATGAAAAGAGAGGTGTTTTGCCCTAGAATCCATACAGAGACAAAGACAGAACCCAGTGGGATCCCATTCTTTTATTTCATTGTCAAAATCTTTATTACTTACAAGAACTATTATAATCCTATCTCAATTTCCTGCTACATTTCTACTTCAGTATACCCACCATGCTATGCTCAGAATCTTTTGTGTTTGTGTATGCAGATTAGTGCAAACATGGGCCAGAGGACAATTTGGGTTGTAGTTCATTAGATATTACCCATCTTATTTTTTGAGACAGGGTCTCTCATCTGCCTGGAACTATCCAAATAGGAAGGGCTCGGCTGGCCAGTGAGCCCTAGTGATCCATTTCTCTTATTTCCTCATTGCTGAAATTAACAGGTGCATGCTGTACTTGGCTTTATGCAAGTTCTAGGGATTTAACTCAGGTCTTCATGCTTTAATGATTGTTCTATCTCCCCACACTCCTCAGAATTATCTTTAAAAAGAAAACCCAGAAACCACTGGCTTTCACTTAATGGCCCTTCACTTATTGTAAAACCCAAATTTAAATGCCCTAACATTATCTTGTAACCTAGCCTTAAACTAAGTCTCATCTCCCATAACTCCTCCCGACTCACTCTCTCCAGTGTTCCTTCTATGCTATACTAGTTTTTCCTCTAAAACTACTCTTTCATTCTGCCATTGTACCGTTTCAAGTAATGATCTCAATTTTGCAATTGGTGCACACTTTTCCAATTCCTAAAGCCATTATTAGTCATCACAATAGGGAAAAGGGTCCTACGAAACTTTATAGGTAGAAATCAGAGATGATTAGTAAGTATACAGCATGCTTCAAGGAAGTGTCTGGTCAAACAGTATTTGGTCAGTATCATCAAGGTTAAGAAACACCACCTGAAGATCCCTACTCTAATCCAGGCAGCATCAAAATGACATCTTTGAAGATTTGCAAGCCTCATTTAAAAAAATCCAAACAGCAATCTCTCCTACCATTTTTCACACTTTCTGTGGTTGTTTTTTTGGTGCTGAGAATGGATCAAGAGCCTCATGCTTAGTAAATACCAAGCACACTATCACTTAGCTACACCCCAGCTCCCTGCACTAGACACAGCTCTTATGTAACTGTCTGCCCCATCATCCTAGAGTCATTAATAACCATTAATAACCACCCCTTTATCTCGCTATACCTATAATGGTGTTAAATGAATGAATTTAAGTCAATCATCACAACAAGACAGTAATCAGGGTTTAAGTTTGATTTATTTTTACAATTTCACCAAGATCAAATACTTGCTCACCACTTACAACTATAATCTAAACCTTTGGGATTGTTGAAGGTATGGTAGGTGGAAAGGAAGACATTCCTATTAACCTGTTACAACACCTAATACACAGAGGAAGGAGTGGAGACAGGGATTATGAAAGGCTGGAGTACTTACTATACTAACTACTGACCAATTAGTTTAGAGAATAAGAAAGGACCTTGCAAAAGCAGACTGTCAAAATGACTTTGTTTCTCATGGAACTGGCACAGTAAGCATTTTGAGTAAGCATCTGAGTATTTGGGGAGAGCAGGAAGAATTAAAGGTATTAAAACAACCCCTAGTTTATGACTAATTAACTTCAATGCATAGTAGGAAAGGGAAACTCTCACAAAAAATAAATTCATGGGAAGATTCTTTGGTCTTCATTCAGCTACACACCACAACCACTTTCCCCAGTCAGACCTGGTGGTTCCTAACTGTAATCCTAGCACTCCTTAGGCTGAAGCAAGATCAAAGGTCACAGGGAGCTGGAGGCCCGAAGAGATTACATGTAAGTTACTGGCTTTAAGGGGGAAAAAAACCCCAGACAGGAATGGTGGTGCAGGCCTGTATTCTCTACCAGCACTTGGGAAGCTGAGGCAGGAATATCAGGAGTTTGAGACCAGAAACATGAAAGCCTGTCTCAAAAAGTCAACAACCAAAAGAAAAAAAAAAATCCCATCCTCAAGTGTACTTCCTTATCTTCTTTCAAAGAATTCAAATCTCTCAAAGCTAAGTAACAGTGTTTCTCCACTCTCAGAATGGAGGAATTCATAAAATCCCTGATTACCTTCAACTGTCAAATAGAAGCTATGGCCTGGGAATATAGCTCAGTTGGTGTAGTACCTGTCTGGTATTAGTACAGCCCTGGTTTAATACCCAACACTGCATAAACCCTGCATGGCAATACACTCTTGCAATCCCAGCATTCAGGAAGCAGGAAGGAGATTTAAGGTCGCATTCACCTACACAGTGAGTTACAGCATAGCCTGGCATACATAAAACTATGTCTCAAAAACCAAATTACTACTGCAAAAAAGTAGAAACTGTCTTTAAAAAAGAGTTTGTATGGGAAATAAAAGTTAAAAGGTAGCCCGGCAGTGGTGGCACATGCCTTTAATCCCAGCACTTGGGAAGCAGAGGCAGGTGGATTTCTGAGTTCCAGGCCAGCCTGGTCTACAGAGTGAGTTCCAGGACAGCCAAGGCTACACAGAGAAACCCTGTCTCGAAAAATAAAAAAAACAAACAAAAAAGGTTAAAAGGTGAATAGGACATTTTTATTTTTATTTATTCATTTATTTATTTTTTGGGGGGGAGGATTTTCAAGACTTGCCTCCCAAGTGCTGGGATCAAAGGTGTGCGCCACCACTGCCCAGCGAATAAGACATTTTTAAAAGTGGGAAATAAAGTTTTAAAGTCATATTAAAATCAACTTTATGATAAGCTTTGAACAAAAGTGGAATAACTGGCCAGAATGATGACAAATGCCTGTATTTCTAGCTACCTGAAATAAGACTGAATTTCATAATCAGAAAAAAGTATAACACCCCAGAAAGCTTTCCATCAAAAATTTAATTGTTAACTGTCTTGAAAGAGAACTTTTATATATTTTAAAATTTTATAACAAATGAAGTTTCATTGTATTTGATAATACAGTTTTCCAATTTAGCTTAGATCACTGGCCTCCTTTCAAAATTGTATTGGCTCAAAGATTCTAATGAAGTAAATATGGAAACTAATTTAAATTCATTTTAATATAGGGTGAGACAATTCTGGTTTTGCTTTAACCTTGTATTCCTATTATCTGGTACAATTCCTAATACACAGTACAACCCAGTACATAACTGGCATTTACTATATAACTGAACTTTAAGCACAAAGCAGAATATTCAATATACACTGTAATAGATCAATGAAGTAGAATATGCTAGAATTAATGGAGTAATTCTCTTGGGGTAATAATTCCCTACCTGGAAACTTTAGAAGTACACTTTAGACCTCCACTGCAGACTAACTGAACTCTGAGAATGAACAGAGAAATTTTTGGACAAGCCTTCCAGGTCTGGGAACCACTTCTCTAAACCAGGTCAGGCAAAACTAGGGTGGCAAACTAAACCCAACCTCTTGGTTTGTTTTTTGTTCAACTTACAAGTTTAAGAATGACTTAACACACAGAAATATTTGCAATCAACTTGAGAGAACACTAGCTTTAAATCTCAATTAAACAAAATACTATATTATACTCCCAAGCCAAGTTTTGCTTTTTCTTATTAGACCTGTTTTATACTAAAATGTGTCTAGTTACATTTTTATTTCAACATATAATTCAATATCCTCAATTTTGCCTCTTGGCTCACAAAGTCCAAACTATTATTATCTGGCCTCTTATAGAAAAGGTTTACCTACTCTTTCCTTTGACCAGTTATTATAAAGAAGAGCAACCCAATCGTCTTGCATTGTTGTGTGTAGAAACAAACCACTCTGTTAAGGTTAGAATACAGGTCTAAACATCTACTGTCAAGTTCTCTGGTGTCAAATAAACAGACTCAAGAAACTCATATAATTGGGAGTAAAAACAAGAGAGACCTGTAACCAATCACCAATATTTGTTGACTTTCAGAAGCCACCAGTAAGCAAAACACAAGCCACTATGACAGGAATGGAGTGTTCCCCTTCTTTACCTTTTTTTCCCCCCGTCTTTCCCTCTTCCCATATTCAGAATGTACAGGTTGAGATTTAACATCCAAGAGTAACAGCTCAAAATCATCTGAAGGAAAACAATTCCTTTGATAACGTCTGATTAACATGGTACATGTTCAAAGTTCACATAAATGATAAGTTGGAAAAAAATAAAAGTATAAAGTGCCATAAAATAATGATCCATCTGTATGGAGATTTAGTCCAATTCATTCCAGCAGAGATGGTGGGAGAAATGGTCCAGCCTGGCCATGCCATAAGTAGGGTTTGGTAGAGGGAGCAGGGCTTCAAAGAGACCTAGCTTGAAGGCTTTCTCTGTGCCTACTCTTTCTTAAGCAGTTCCTGGCTATCAGTCACTTCACTTCATTGCCTCAGTTTCTTGGGTAGTGTAAGTAGTGAACGAAGTAATGACAACAATCATCATTTATTCCACAATCTCGAGTCAGTGATACTTTGTTATGAATTAAAAATTAAGGCACTTTCAAATGCAGCTTGGTCTTCATGCGGGTCCCCCAACAACTGAAGCAGAGGCTACCTGTGGATCCTGTTCCCCTAGCTGAACCAATCTGCCTGACCTCAGAGGGAGAGAATGCACCTACATTAACATGCTGTGCAGGGGAGGACACCCAGGAAGGGCTCCCCATTCTCAGAGAAGGGGAGATGGGGGAAAGATCTGTGTGAGGGGGTACTGGGAGGAGATGCTGATAGATATTGGGATGTAAAATAAATAAATAAATAAATAAATAAAAAGTAACTTTCAAGCCAACAAAAATACTGACCTCTAGAAGATAAGCTAAATTATAAAATATAGAACATGAAAGTAGGAGGGCAACGATTAGGAAAAAGGATGAGGAGACAGAAGCAAGAACAGATAATGAGGTATAATGATCAAAGTACACAATAACATTTAGAAATAATGAATTCATTTTGTACAATAAGATACACTAATTTTGTTGTTGTTGCTGGGATTTGAACTCAGGACCTTCAGAAGAGCAGTCAGTGCTCTTAACCGCTGAGAACAAATACAGTTTTGTGTTGGCTTTTTTTGAGACAAAGTCTTGCTATGTAGACTAGCGGCTAGCCTTAAACTCAAGAAAGCACTGGTGCCTGCCTCTGCCTCCCAGGTGCTGGGATTAAAGGCTTGCAACACAATGCCCAGCTGAAGTTTTCCTTTTGTTTTGTTCAAGGGTTAGCTAACCCTGCTAATAAACATGCAACTTTTTAAAAACTCTTTCAGAGCCCTGTGACACTTATTTTTACAATTAGTCGGCCAAAAGAAAATGAATTTAGGGGCTGGAGAGATGGCTCAGTGATTAAGAGCACTGACTGCTCTTCCAGAGATCCTGAGTTCAATTCCCAGCAACCATATGGTGGCTGACAATCATCTGTAATAGAATCATAGGATCTGATGCCCTTTTCTGGTATGTCGGAAGACAGCTACAATGTATTCACATACATAAAATAAATAAATCTTTTTTTTTTTTTTTAAAGAATGATCATAGAGATAGAGATGTAACTTGGTGGTAGCATTTAACTGCCCTAGCATTTGTGAGGCCCTAAGGAAACAAGGTACATAAACCCAACATCTGGCTATTTTCATTCCATAATTATCAACCAACACTACAAAAATGCTTAAAGAAACCCTTAGTCTTAAATTTTTTACTGAAAGTAAAATTTTAAATTAAATGAAATTCTGAGTTCTCAAACTGGAATTATAATTTCACTTTATGTTGAGATAATATGAATTCCCAAGAAACCTATTTCAGGAATGTAAAAGTTGCTTAGTATTATTTTAGTCATAAAGTGACTAACTAATAATCTATTACTCTGAACATGTTAGCAGAGGTATGGAAAACACCTATTTCTTCTATTTTCCATGGCCAGTCAAGTTATTTTTCAAATATCAATTTTGATAGTCTTAAAAATAAAATTAATCTAAAGCTACTCTCTTACAGTCAACAAACTAAAGGTTCTAAATTTCTTTTAAAATAGTACTCAGTATCATTTCTCTAATATGGCACCTAAGTTAAAGTACCATTAACTAGGTATGACAGATGGCAGATCCTCCACTGGTATAATAATAATAATACCTATATAATGTAATAAATGAGAATGTTTAAATGATTAACAGTGTAATTAATACTAAATAAGTGCTAATTGTGCTGAAAATAGAAAGCCATTAGAAAAAGATCCATTTTCTTATTTATCTATAAGAGTTCTATAATAATATGCAACAATAGCCCCACAGTTTTAACTGATACAGTATCAGAATCATTCTCAGTACTCTTTAAGATATAGCTTGTATTCAGTCCTATATCAGATAAACATCAAAACCACTCCCAAGTGATTCTGACATCCAGATTATGAATCCTTCCCAAACACTGTTAGAACATGTAAAAACACTAGACAGCAACAAGTAACATGGTTCTCAAGATCCTAAAAAAAGGAAATGGAAACTAGACTTGTTTTTCAATTTTTGAGAATCATTTCAAGATCAAAAAACTGATAAGTTCAAAAAACTTATCAGCAAGAAAAGAAATATGCTGGCTGGTGAGATGGCTCAGCAGGTAAGAGCACCATTTACTCTTCCGAAAGTCGTGAGTTCAAATCCCAGCAACCACATGGTGGCTCACAACCACCCACAATGGAATTAAAAAAAAACAAAACAAGGGCTGGCGAGATGGCTCAGCGGGTAAGAGCACTGACTGCTCTTCCAAAGGTCCTGAGTTTGAATCCCAGCAACCACATGGTGGCTCACAATCACCCGTAATGAGATCGGACGCCCTCTTCTGGTGTGTCTGAAGACAGCTACAGTGAATTACACCAGAATGAGTGGGGCCGGAGCTCAATTCCCAGCAGCCACATACATGATGGCTCAGGGCCATCTGTACAGCTACAGTATACTCATACACATAAAATAAATAAATAAATCTTAAAAAAACATGGAATAAATATGGTTATAAAATAGACTAAGTTTTAAAACAAAACTAAACAAGAAATATGCAAAATAGTAAAAGTATTGTGTGCTTTTAAAACAAAATTCAAGTAGTTCAACAACCTCAGAATATTTTACTTCATAGGGGATCAAAGACTAACCCATATATATATATACATATCTGTGTGTGTATGTTAGTTTTTTTTAAAAAAGATTTATGTATTTTATGTATTTAATTACAGTGTCGCTGTCTACAGACACACCAGAAGAGGGCATCAGATCCTATTACAGATGGTTGTCAGCCACCATGTGGTTGCTAGGAATTGAACTCAGGACCTCTGGAAACAAGAGTCTGTGCTCTTAACCACTAGGCCATCATTTCTCTAGCCCGTGTGTGTGTGTGTGTGTGTGTGTGTGTGTGTGTGTGTGTGTGAGAGAGAGAGAGAGAGAGAGAGACAGACAGACAGACTGTAGGTCAGAGGGAGAGAGAGAGACAGACTGACTGTAGGTCAGAGGGGTGTCAGAGAGAGAGAGAGAGAGAGAGAGAGAGAGAGAGAGAGAGAGACTGTAGGTCAGAGGGGTGTCAGATCCCCTGGAGATGGAGTTACAGTCTGTGGGCTGCCTGATATGAATGCTAGGAATCCAACTTGGATTGCTTGGATTGTCTGCAAGAAAAGTATGTACTCTTAACTACTGAGCAATTTCTCCAGCCCCAAACATCCCTATATATTTCAAATAATTTTCTCTCACCTGCTTTAAACAAAGACTGGTTCCAATAATAAAAGTCTAGAAATTTAAAAACCTTAAAAATTGATCCAATAGAAAAAATAAACGAATAGAATGTTTTCATGTGTCCAACTCATCAATAACTAAATGACTGACATATGGCAACCATCCATAAGGAGCTTTATTAATATTATGTCAAAAATAGTTTAAAGAGACACCACTAAATTGCTCTTCTAGAGATTATCCGAAAATGTATTTCAAGATGCTAGTAGACAAAAGAACCAAAGTAAATCCTACTGGATGGAGCATTTCACTGATAGGCAGGAAATGAAGGGATCCCCATGAAATGCTCCATAATTTAAGGATGAAATCTGCTTTTCAAAGTTACTTTCGGAAAAAGAAAAAAAAAAAAAACAAAAACCTAAGATTCTTGTCCATGCTGTTCTGGTCCTTAATCCTTCCAGATAGTCCCTTAGATTCTACCAAGGTCAGCAAACAAAAGGAAGAAACAGCAGAACATTAAGATAAGAGCGTTTGGGGGGGGGGAAGATAAAGCATGAAGACATTCATATAGCTTAAAAGACTTTTTAAGTAAGAGAAAGCAAAAACATTCTTCTTATTGTCACCCTTGAAACATTAAATTCCAAATACTTCCAGCTTTAATTCTACCCAAACAGTAGAACAATAAAGTATAAAGGGTTAAAGTCACAAGTATGACAAAGCAAGTAAGTTTAAACATTGCAAAAATAAATGTCCCTATCTCTGTATATTTAATATCTAAATCTTCTAAAAATTGAAAGGCATTTTGCTGAATCCAAAATGGCAGCCTGGTGGTTCAGTAGACTAGAAGGATCTAAGGAAGAGTTTGTAGTCTCTATTTTTAATTAAGTTCAAGTGTATGACCTAGTCATGGTTAACCAATCCTTATAATAAAGGAAGCTAATGAGCTTCTTCATTACTGGCTGCAGAGTTCCCACGTTACATACACCCAAAATAATTCTTCATAAATCAAATTATACAAACAAGAGAGATGGAAGGCTGGTGGGTTTTAAGGTTTAAAAAATTTTTTACTTCAAATGCCTCTCCTACTAACAGAAACATGAAAATATTACCAAACCCCACAATTCCTTCATTTACAATCAACGACCCTCTGCGGCAATTACACACACCTGTAAACTGTGGCTGTGAAAATTCAATTAACGGTGTAACTACAGAACTTCCAAAATAATAATTTTAGCACGTTGTATCTAAAAATCTTATCATTCCAGTCTCTGATGAAACCCAAACAGAAACAAAACCCTAGCTTCGCACCTGTTTAACTTAAATATTTCACAATGAATGAAAAACAAGCCATTTATCAAGCCCGAAGCCTCACATCACAAGCATCTGAAGGTTTTATTAGTCACAAACTTGC
>JADRCD010038712.1:0-10214 GCA_019843815.1 Montemys delectorum | reverse complement strand
GGAAACAATGGCCACCTGTGGTCTTACTATGCTGGCTGCTAAGGTGTTTAAGGATTGTTTGTGGTTTTTTGTTTTGTTTTGTTTTGTTTTGTTTTTTGCAGATGGCCACCTCACCTCTCCTGTGGCCTTACACAGACTTCCTTCTGTGCCTTGCTCTGTCCTTGTTAGGTCTACCCTAATGATCTCATAAAAAGTAATCTCTGTAAAAATTTAGCTACAGATGGGCAAGGTGGCACAAAGCTTTGATCCTAGAACTCAGGGAGGTGGATCTCTGTGAATTCAAGGCCATCCTGGTCTAAACAGCAAGTTCAGGGTTGTCCAGGACTATATAATGAGGCTCTTTCAAAAAACAAACAAACAACCCCCTTTTTTAATTTTGTAATTATATTTATGTACAGAAAACTTAGTGTACATTTAACCCAATTTAGTGCCGAGTTCTTTTGCCTTTGCCTTTTCCAGCTTGGCAATTTGAGCCACAGACTTAGGACCCAGGACGTTGCCTCTCCAGTGTCGACGGATCTCATCATATCTGTCATAACTGGTCCTAATAGCTTCCACCAACTTAGCCAGAGCACCCTTGTCTTCCGAGTTAACCTGTGTGAAGGCAACAGTGGTGCATGTCTTCCTGTGGACCAGGCGCCCCAGCCTAGCCTTTCCCTTGATGATGCAGTAGGGCACCCCCATCTTTCGACACAGGGCAGGCAGGAAAACCACCAGCTCAATGGGGTCTACATCATGGGCAATCACCACCAGCTGAGCCTTCTTGTTCTCCACCAAGGTGGTGA
The DNA here is from genome assembly GCA_019843815.1 of Montemys delectorum. Lineage (NCBI taxonomy): Eukaryota > Metazoa > Chordata > Mammalia > Rodentia > Muridae > Montemys > Montemys delectorum. The sequence goes on along the minus strand of JADRCD010038712.1, from coordinate 9,429 downwards.
CTGTATTGACTCCTGCTCGGAGGATAGTTGGTCTCTTAGTTGGGACGTCCCCTTTGCCAGCAGCTTTCTTCTCAGCACGGGCCAGGAACCTTTGCTTCTTCTGCTTTGTCTCTGGCCTGTACTTGTGGCCAAGCTTAAGCAGCTAAGTAGCTGTTTGCCTGTCCAGGGCCTGGGTGAACTGGTTAATGGCAGGAGGTACTTTGAGACACTTATAGAGGATGGCTCTTTGTTGCTGCAGCCTGATGTAGCGGGGCCACTTGACAAAGTGTGTTAGATCTCTTTTGGGCTGGATGTCCTGCCCAATGCTGAAGTTCTTGGGCCTTTTCTCAAACAAAGGATTGACCACCTTTTTGACCTCCCGTTTCTTGACGACAGCGGGGGCTGGGGCCACCTTCTTCCCCTTGGCCTTCTTTCCTTTGAGCATTTTGCTCAGTTGGTGAAGAGAGCAACAAACAACTCTTATTCCAAATATAGTCACATCCTGAGGTACTGGAGACTAAAAATGAAAGGGGCATGAGTCAGCCCACCTCTCTATCTGAGAGACTTCACATCAGGGGAGTGTATGACTCAGGAATGGAGAGAGAGTGGGAGGGAGGGGAGGAGAAGAAGAAGGAGGGGGAAGGGAGGGAGGGGAGGGAGAGAGAGAGGGAGGAAGGGAGGGAAGGAGGGGAGAGAGAGAGAGAGAGAGAGAGAGAGAGAGAGAGAGAGAGAGAGGGAGAGGGAGAGACTATGGCTGGAGAATGGCTCATCTTTTAAGCCTACTTGCTGCTCTTACAGAGGACTCAAGTTTAGTTCCCAGTATCTGTAATTCCAGCTCCAAGGGATCTTCTGCCCTCTTCTGGACTCTGTGGGTATCTGCACTCACATGCATATACCTACACAGGCATACACATATACAGATAATTAAAATGAATATTTTTAAGACAAACAAAAAATGAACTAAGACAAAAACATTTTATTATTTCATGTACATCCTGGGCAATATTGCAGGTCTGCTTTTTACCCCCGTGGCAAGATTCTGAGAGAAGAGCTGGCCTCCTCTGAACAGGCAGAGCTGTTGAGAGGCTGGGCGAGCAATTTTCAGCCTTCTCATTGGAAGCTCAAGGAGAAGGAGGGGGAAGATGAGGGGTCAAAGGTCAAAAGGGGATTTGGGATTTAAAGGAAGATTGTTGAATGTAAGTCTCTTTCCTCTCACTACAGGTCCATGGTCTCCCTGGGAACAGGATGGCAGCACATTTATCTGTACGTGCCTTTTCTTGTCCATCTGCATAAACATACATCAAAAGGCAGCCAAACACATCACTATACATGCACACATGGTAACATCCTCACACACTTTTACATGTATAAACAAAGGTGCACACACATTCACACCATCACATGTGTACACCTGCCTCTATCTCAGGACCCCACACACCACACATATATCTACACCACACCATGTCCTCCCGCATCCTTCCTGTGCCTGGTATGCATATAGTGGGTGCTCAGTCAAGAGAGACTTCAGTGATAAAACATTAAGTTGGGGACCAGTATGTCTGAGGAGCCTTCTAGTTAAATCTTACCACCAGCTCCTGGTGGATGTGCAGAGTTCCCAGCCAGGCTTCTTGGGATTGGAGAAACATCCTCTTCCATAGCTACATCTGAACAACCCCAGCCAGGGTGAGGGTTAATGGCATAGGTGTTGGTATATTTTCCATCAAATGGTGTCTAAACCTTATGCTTTCTTTATTCAAGCATCCAGTGGTGTCAAGAGAGCACCTGCAGAGCAAAACACCTGCTCATATTTGGGGGGTCCTCTTGAGAAAAAGGCAAGCTTTGGGGAAAATCCTGCATAACCACCAGTCTTCGGGCTGCAGCTTCCGAGGCCCACTGAATGGCTTATGGAGGAAAGCCATCTCTGGGGAGGAAATCCTGGGTGGATTTGCTGATGTCTAAGGAATAACCAGTGAACTGCATTTAAAGAGAAAGGACCAGTCTCCAATGGCACCATGGAGAGCTAAGCACTCTCTGCTAAAGCAGACAGGACCACATGGAAGACTGTTGGGTACCGTGTGTTTTCAAAAGGGCTGGCATCCTTGGTCACGCGGTGGCCTGTCTGTGCTCTCTGAGTCCCACCTGTCAAGGCTCACCTTCCTGGACACCTCCATGAACCAACCAAGGAGCAAAACTTCCAATGTGCCTCAGCCTAAAGGCACAGGCTGAGGCGTGAGAAACCCCAACAGGAACTCAGAGGACTCCGAGACACACACAGCGGCAGCCTTCCAAAGCCACCTCTGGGCAAGACCCTGTATTTCCTTCACAGCAGAGTTGCGCAAGCTGCCATTTCTTATTACAACATTATTCTTTATTTGTTTTCCAAATTATTCTTCATGTGTTACCTTTTTCCCTGAGCCCTTTCCTCCCTCCAGTAAAATCTGGCACCCCAAGCAGCTCTCAGAACTAAATTAATTATAAAATCATATTAATGTCATCCATACAGCAATGAAATTAATTTATTCCATACATCTGAGAGGAAGTCATCAATTATGAGCCTGGACTGTAGCATTTTGTGTTACAGCATTTACAATTCTTACGAATTTTAATATTTCTCCCAGCAAGAATTGCCATAAATATCACCTGCCATGAAGTCTTGATTTATGAATTAAACCTAACTTCCAGGTGCCACTAATATTTAAATACTGAACATTTAATTCTGATTAAGTACATGCTGAAGGTATTTATCCCTGTGTGAAAAATAAGTCTCTCCGCCTCTCAGGGATGACCTCGGGCCCAGGATGTGAGTATATGTAATAAAATCTAAGCTGGGATGTTGCTATGATTTCACAGAAAGGCTTGGTCCCCAGGATATTCATGTCAAGAGGACCTGGACCAGCGATTCTCAACCTTCTAATACTGAGACCCTGTAATACAGTTCTTCATGTTGTAGTGATTCCCAGCTATAAAATCATTTCATTGCTACTTCATAAGTGTAATTTTGCTACTGTTATGAAACATAATGTAAATATCTGATATGCAGGATATCTGATATGTGACCCCAAAGGGGGTCAAGACACACAGGTTGAGAACCACTGTCTTAGATCTTTGGGAGCATGCCCTCATAAGAAATTGTGAGCCAGGTCTCCCTCTGCAACCTGGCTGGTGATGCAGCCATATGCTCCACCACATATTCTCACTGCTACAATCTGCCGTCCTCACGGGATGCCAGACCAACAAGGCCACCTGATCTTATACTTGAAGCTCCAAACGCTGAGCTAAATAACCCTTTGTTCTTTGTAAGCTAATTGCCTCCATCACAGTAACACGGTGCTAACAAGATTCTTGGAAGTGCTTCCCAGCTTCCATTTCCCAGGACATATGATAAGCCTGATACAAGGGTAACCTAGCTATGGCCTTCTTCCAAGACCTGACCATGTCCCGGAGTTCAAAGCAGCCCACTCTGATAACGAATACAGCATCCAAAGAGGCACACACTTCTCTCACACTTATCAGAGAACATTAGAAGACACCCAATTCCTCATCTACAAGGCACAGAAGCACAACCCTATAATCCAGATGCTGGGGAGATAGAGACAGGAGAGTCCCTGGGGCTCACTGGCCAGCCAACCTAGCAAAATCAGCAAGTTCTAGTTCAATGAAGAGTAAATGAGAAAGAGGCTGATGTTGACCTCTGCTCACACCTACATGAACACATACATGTACCAAAAAATAAATATGAATGAATCTCACAGATGTAAACATGAGAGAAATCAGACAGAAAAGAATGCAGGCTGAGTGAGTCCAGTTATTGTACATGACACTGATTTTCATAATCAGACCAAGCACAGCTGTGCTGTGAGGAGTCAGGATGAGGGTGGGTGGGAAGTTCCTGGAAGGGGACAGGGTGGGGGGACATTTGAGAACATTCTGTCTCTAGATCTGGTCTCCTTACAGAGATGTACTCACCTTCTGGGATTCATCAGGCTGAATGCTTGTGACATGTGCTCTATAATTGCAAAATGCACTTACCCTAAAATGCAACTGTTATGTATCTGAAGTTTGAACATAACGGGTCCTCCTGTGCTGTGCTTGTTTGACAATTCTATTCCAGTCTCCTGCTAATGGGCAATCTACTTATCAACACTCAACAAAGCCAGGGTGATCCCAGCTCCTGGGCAACAGAAACAATATAATCACAAGTTCAAGACCAGTCTTGGATACATACTGAGTTCACAGGGCATCTAAGCTCTATAGACCATGTCAAAAAATTAATAAACAAACAAAAATCCTAACACGTGCATTTCACATGTCCACCTAGAGTTATAAAAACTCCTCACACAGCATTCCCTGGACAGGTTCTCCTGCCTATGAGGGAAGGAGAAAAGTCAGGGGTGAAGTCAGAGTTTTCAGTGGGCTGAGGAGAGTGTCAGAGAAGGCAGGTTGGCAAATACGTAATAATGGCTCTGTAACATGGAAAATCAGTAGCTGAAAGGTCCAGAGAAAGAATTCCTGTTGCCACCGCTTAGGACCTAGATTCAAGTGACCTGTGGGACAGTAGTAACTCGCCACCACCTTGACACATCTGGAAAGAGGGAACCTCAGTTAAGAACTGCCTCTATCAGATGGGAGCATGGGCTAATCTGTTGGGCATATTCTTGATTGCTAATGTAGAATGTCAGAGGGCCCAGCCCACCTCGGGCAGCACCATCCCTAGGCAGGTGATGGAGGGCTTATGAGAAGGGTAGCCGAATAGGAGCCTGGGAACAAGCCAGTAAGCAGTGCTCACCCACAGTTCCTGCCTTGGATTCCTGCCTGATTTCCCTCAAGGATAGGCTGTGACCTGGAAGTATAAGCTGAAACACCCCCAATCCATCCCCAAGTGGGCCCTGTTGGGAAGGATGTCTGTCTGGAAGCCTTGAGGGACTCACGGATTCAGGCCTAGCATCTCTGCAACTCCCAGTGACCTAAGCTCTTACTCTCCAGAACTCAGCCCCTTGGTATGACCATGGGCTGTGACTCATTGCCCCTCATGCCTGACTTGTTTTTCCCTCGATGACCAAAGCCTGCCTCTCCTGTTCTATTCCAGGACCCACAAGCCTTATCCAGCATCCACACCCTGTCCTGACAGATGGTGAGTGGGGCCAGATCTGTGAGAGAGCTGATTTCTGAAGCCCATTTGCAAGGCATATTCCTCGTAGACATAGTATACTCTGCAGATGTTTTCAACACAGCACAGGCTGTGCTCAGCACTCTCTTAGACTGAATGTTCACACTGGGCACGGCATCAGGCTCCAGAGTACCCTGAAGCCTCTGCCTTGACAGTGACAGGCTCCAGCCCATCACAGAGAAGGATAGAGCCCTGGCACTGGTGGGAATCTACCTAGACCCCATGAAGAGCCATCGTCCACTGGGGATCAACAGGCTCCATCACAGTGGCCTCTCCATCCTGTTGCTCCTTCCCTGGGCTCCTTCTTTGTGTAGCCAAGAAGAGTGAAAAAGCCTCTTGCCTTGGTGTCTTCACTGTGAGGGATTCGCCTCTCTACCCCTCACCACTCTCTGTTCTCCCACATCCAACATTTCCTGCTCCAGAGCCCCTGGAAGTCCCCATGTGGCACAGAGTGTCTGCCGTGCTATCTTTTGAACCTTCTTTTTTTTCTTTTTCTTTTTGTTATTGGATATTTTCTTTATTTACATTTCAAATGTTATCCCCTTTCCCAGTGTCCTTCCCTCCCGGAAACACCCTATCACATCCTCCCTCCCCCTGCTTCTATGTGGGTGTTCCATCATTCACCCACCCACTCCCACCTCCCTGCCCTTGATTCCCCTACACTGGGGCATCTATCCAGCCTTCATAGGACCAAGGACCTCTCCTTCCATTGATGCATGACAAGGCCATCCTCTGCTATATATGCAGCTGAAGTTATGTGTACTCCTTTGTTGATGGCTTGGTCTCTGGGAGTTCCGGGGAGTCTGTTTGGTTGATATTGTTGTTCTTCCCATGGGGTGACAAACCTCTTCAACTCCTTCAGTCCCCTCTCTAACTCCTCTATTAGGGACTCCATGCTCAGTCCAAAGGTGGTCTGCTAACATCCACCTCTGTATTTGTAAGGCTCTGACAGGACCTCTCAGGAGACAGCCATCTCAGGCTCCTTTCAGCATGCACTTCTTGGCATTCACAATAGTGTCTGGGTTTGGTAACTGTATATAGGATGAATCCCCAGGTAGGACAGTCTCTGAGTGGCCTTTCCTTTAGTCTCTGCTTGAACCTTCTATGGCTCCCACTTCTTATAAAATCAAGCTCACCATCTTTAGTATCGTAGAACCTGGCCCTATTACTCCCCTGGGTACACACAAACACACACACACACATGTACTCACATGCACGCACACACACACACACACATGTACTCACATGCACACACACACACACACACACACACACACACAACCTCCTGGGTCTCAGCTCTAGTGTATTTGTTCTGATGGGTTCCCTTCCTTCCTTTTCTCTCCTTTAATGTATCTGAACTGTCTTCTTCCTGGCCACAACTCTAGATTCATCCCTGCTCTTCCAGGAGACTGCCCCATGCCCTTCCCCGATACTTTAAATTCCAGCTCTCTTCCTTTTATCGGTCCTCCTTCCCTTGTAGATCCCCCAAGGGAAGAAGGGGGCACCAGTCTCCCTCTTCAAGCCCCCAGAGCCAGTTAAGGCTTGTACCAGCTGCTTCAACAAAACAACTCAGAATCTCAGTGCCCCTGCACAGCGACCACCAAGGTCTCATGCCCTGTGCAGTGTCCATGTTTCTCCCAAGTGGCCTTCCCCAGATTCATTCTGGCACCCAGCCCCTCCCAATGACCCTAGAAGCGCTCTCCAAGGAGCAGGCAACACGCAGTTGTTAATCTTGTCATTTGTGATGTGTATCCCTCACCTGCATCCAGTTAGCAAGAGCTTACCACTTACCTCACTTACCTCACGCTGGGGAAGTGAAACTATAAGCTTGTGGTGGGCATTGCTGCCTGTTGATAGCAGGGTAGCCCTACGAAAGGGAAATACAGACCTTCTCCAGGTACATGAGTGTGCGAATGAGGTCCGGTAAGTGGAATGTACACACAAAGAGGCTAGAAAGAGGCTTAAGGCAGGGAGCAGGGAAGCACCAACGATCACTAAGCACCTAATATGTGCTGGGTACAGAGAGACAAGGACTTTAGAGCCACATAGTCAGGGAGGGATCCCTGACCTGAACATAGACAGACCAAGCCTGTGTTCCTGCCTCCAAGCCTGGGCAGTTCATGGCTAGCCCAAAACCTTGTCTGATATTTTCATGAAATGAGTCAGCACCCACTCTAAGACCTAATACAGAGAGATATTCAAGAGCAAGGAAATACTGCTATTTATCTTATATGATGCTACCATAGGAAACCAGAACCTCAAATCGCTTCGGCCTCTTGCCTAGTTATAAGTGGCCAAGCCAGAACCTATCCCAAAGCTGCACTCTCACCAAAAGTACACACAGCTCGTCAGGTCCTTCCAAAGGTATTCTTCCAACCTCTCAGCTTGAACCCCAGTAAAATACAAAGAACCTGGAATCCTCCTGGGCTCTGGTCTAACCTCTGACCTCACACCCACAAAATCATACATTATCAGACAAACACAGAGGCCTCCATCCACATCCCAGGCTTCCTGTTTATAGCCCTGTCTCCTTAACTGTTCCTCCCTCCATTTTTCCCTGACTGGTCCCCCCTCCACTTTCCAACACTGAATCTGTTCAAGTTGTATTTGCCACTGATCACCCTCTACATGCTTTGTCCTCTCAGAGTCAAGACTGCAGACCAATCCCCATCTCTTCCATTCAAGTCCTCCCTCTTTGGGCTCACACAGCAGATGAGTCCCCACCTCCACTAGATTCACAATAGCAGAAGAAAGCAAATAGGAGTCCAGGATACCAACAGCCAAACACACACCTGGCCCTGGAGGCTCCCACCTGTCTCCGAAAAGAACAAGCATGATTGCTCGCCTGATGGGTTACAGACATTCAGAGCTGACCCAGGAGAAAGCCTGGCAGAGAGGGTCTGGGTCAGTCAGGCATCACCCTTCCAACTGGCAGCTACCTCCTGAAGATCCTAAGAGATGTTTATGCCCACCCCGCTCCACCCCACTCTGTACCAGGCCTCTTACTTCTCAGTCTAAGGAGGAGGGAAAGTGTGAACTATAAAAGGCATGCCTTCCAGCTCGGAGAAGAGCTGGATTCTTTGAAACATTCTCATAACACCAGCACGAGACAGCTTATTATACTGATGTATCGATTTGTGGATAGGTCCTAGCACCCCATATTTGGGCAGAGGGGTTTGTGAGGAAGGTCCTCACCCATAGCCTTGCTTCCCCAGTTATATCTGCATAGTATTTGGTCATCAACCAGGGAGGCATGAACCTAAACAGAAACTGTGAGCCACAAGTAGGAACCGTGGGCAGGAGGCCAGGAGGCCAGGAGGCCAGGAGGCCAGGCCTACCACCACCCTCCTGGACCTGTAGCTCCTTAATGTTTGATACATTGTCAACTTTCATTCATACAGAGGTGCCCAGCGGGACTGAGGCAAGTTAAATCAGCCAGTCCCTGATGCAGAGCATCAGGGGGAAAATAACTCTCATTACTCTTTGTTTTTTCCACAGAGCTGGCAGACAATGCCCAGCCGAGGGAAAGGGGCCTCCACAACCTACCCCACCCACTTGGCTTGGTCTTCCAGCCCTGGCCTCTCTCCCTCCATCTTCCTGGATCCAGGAAGGACATTTGTCATCTTCAAGTTCTTAAATGCAAACCTCAGCAGCCTGTCCCTGACAGTAAGCCCAGTTGTATCCCTATTCTAGACATGCTGTGTTGTTTCCAGGCTCCTTAGGCCCAGGCAGATGCTCTAGCCACAGTGACCCCTCCCCCCAGAATACCAGAATATCAGAATCAGCTCCCTCAGGCCCCAAGCCTTCAGCCCCAGGAAAAGAATAAAATCATGATGGCCATGGGGAGAAGAGGGAACAAAATTCACTCCTTCGGGGACAAGACCCAGAGCGCAGCCTGATCTTGAGCTTCTCTCTCCTGTCCCTAAGACCTAGTATGTCTGTTCCCTCAAACTGAAGACATCCCCTCACCAGCCCCTTCATCTTGGTTCTTCCTATTGGCCTTTCATGTTATGTCCCTGCCTAAGTGTCACCTCCCCCAGGCAGCCTTCCCTGACCATTCTAGTGAGGGAAGGATGCTCTCCACCTCGCAGAACCCAGTATGATCCTGCTTTCAAAGTTTTCTTTAACTTGTCTGTACCCCTTTTTAGGCTATGAGTTCCACAGCAGCGTGCTGGAACCTCATCAGTCTGTCATAGTCCCTGACATCATAGTTCACAAACTAAAGACTCAAAGATGGAGGAAGGAAGGAAGGAAGGAAGGAAGGAAGGAAGGAAGGAAGGAAG
>JADRCD010038711.1:0-11278 GCA_019843815.1 Montemys delectorum | reverse complement strand
TAACTTCACTCAGTGTTACCCCATTGCTTTCTTAAACGCACATAACAAATTCACAATTGCACTAGCAATGCAGGAGTATACTTTATTCTGCAATATTACTATGTTGACCTTACAGCACTTTCTTTTTTAAAATATTTTTGTGTATGCATGTATGTGTATGCACCATGTGTGTGTATAAACTCACCAAACTCAGAAGAAGGATCATTACCTGAGATTAGAGGTGAAGATAGTTGTAAGATATTATGTGGGTTCTGTCAACTGAACCTGGGCGTTACAATCTGAAAAAGCAGAAAGCACTCTTGACCACTGATCCATCTCTCCACTCCCCTTATAACATGTTGTAAATGCCATTAGTCTTATATGTAAAGTAGGTTGATGATTTACTGTTGCTGGTTTAACTGCCTTCATATTAATCTGAGTTCTTTTTTTTTAATTTATTTTTTATTTTTTTATTCCTTTTTGGTTTTTTGAGACAAGGTTTCTCTGTGTAGCCCTGGCTGTCCTGGAACTCACTCTGTAGACCAGGCTGGCCTCGAACTCAGAAATCTGCCTACCTCTGCCTCCCAAGTGCTGGGATTAAAGGTGTGAACCGTCATTGCCTGGCCTTCAATTTGAGTTCTTTAGGGGAGAAAAAGTTATTTATTTAAAGCTACAGTTCTGAGAAGTGCAGCAGCTTCTTCTCCTCTCCACCCCCTCTCAATTTGTAGGTGTTTCTTGTATTTTTCATTGTGAGCCCATACTTTATATTATCTATATAAACTCCTCATGCTTTTTCTAGGTATAGCTATGTTTCCAATGTTTTGTTAATCTTTTTGAATTGTGGTGATTTTACACAAATTCTGAAAAACTGTGTGTTGTAAAATGACTTTCATGACTTCTCAGCTTGATGCATTGGTTAAGAGGCTCTTTCCACTGCAGAGTTGTAGACATTACAAAATTTTTGCTATTCTTTACATTTGTCTTTTCTTATATATAATTTTTATTTTATGTAAATAGAGTTTGATTTGTTTGAAATTAATAGCTAATATTAATCCATATTGTATTTCCAAACCATCTTTGCTGAACTGAGCTGAAATACCAACTTTTGTTATACTTCAAATGTCTTAAACGATTGTATATGTATAACTGTGCATAATTGACTTTGTTCTTAATCACAACATTTACTTACGTGCTGCTGTCATTTCATTTGATTACAATGACTTTAGATTATATTCTGATTCATTACTTTCCCTCCCTTCCTCCTCCTCTCTTATTTTTCACACTAATTCTAGGGCATTTATTCTTACATATAAGTATTATAATATATTATATGAATATCCTGTTTTTCTACTGCAAAAAACATGTTGGGGATTTAAATTGGAATTGGAAGATATAATATTGACATTGAGAAAATTGAAGTCGTCTTATATCAACTTTTCTGGTTCATTCACTCATATTGTCAAGATTCGTTTTTTGTTTTTTCACACTGGCTTGATGCTTTTCTCATTAAATTTATTCCAATATTATATAGGGTATTTTCATCACTGTGAATATAATTTTATTCTATTTTCACTTCAGTGTTTATTACTTGAATAGAGAAACACTATATTGTGTGTGTGCATGTGTGTGTTAAACAATTTTATAGTCTTCCATCTACCAAATTCTCTAAATCAGTTGCATAGATTTTTGTTTTTTAGTTTTATAAATATAACATTAATAGATAAAGATATCAGTATAGTTACTGATATTTACATTAGCTACTTTTCATATTTTTTATTGTGTAGAAACTACAAGACAATGATGACTGAAAACAAGGATATGAAGCATGCTTTTCTAGTTCTGATTTTTATTTTATTGAATCAGTGCTTTCCCATTTGTGATTATATTTGGCCTCCAGTTTTGGTAAATTGTCTGTACTATTTCAAGATAAGTTAATCATATTTAACTGAGAAACATATTAGGAGAGCAGCTAAGTATTATCAAATGACTTTTAAGGCTATATTAATATCATCATTTATATTGTTTTCTTCTTTGATGCAAGTTATTGATGCCATAACTTATGTTGAAGAGTTATTGAACCTCTGTCACATTTCCAAATTTAGTAGTATACATAGGCTAGTAATTTTCATGAAACAAACCAGTGAAACCCTCAATAGTGTAAATTTACATATGTATAATTTAATTTATTAATTGTGGGTCTTTTTGTTGGTCAGGGTCTGCTTGTTCTATTCTGGGCTCAGGTAAGTGACTATAATTGTCTCTGTAGGTCTGTCTGGCTCTGTTGCTCCTGACCATAGTGCTTAGTACCACATTTTTTTTTTCTTAAAACTCTCATTTTTCTATTAATCAAATCAAGAAGGTCCATAGAGCTAGTCTCAGGGTGACTGCAGGAATATAAGAAGAAAGGAGATTGTGGCCAAGGTCTCTTAAGGCCTACATTGATTGGAAAGAGTCACAATTTTACCTCATTTTATTCTTCATGTCAACTCACTTGGCTTATTCTACAATTAAGGCACAGGAAATGAATACCTTGGGAAAAAAATTTTGAATCAAGGGAAAGGTGACATATACCACATTCTAATTGGTCATAATTTTACTTTATTGAAAAAAATCCTGGTTTGTATTTAAAATGTGAGCAGGTATATCTAAAAGTCTCCTTTCACATTTTAAGACTTATAAATATTTATTTTTTAATCTGAATTCCAAGAGGGTTATCTTCTCATTGGTTTTTCTCAAAGAACAACCTTAAACTATTTTATTAATTCTACAATTCTTGTTATTCCCTCTTATTTATTTCTCATTATATTTGTGGTTCTTACTAAAACATAATAAGCCAAATACTAAGCTAATTTCTCTTCTCATATTTTTTGTTTGTCAGTGCTATAAGAATGTATAGGGTTTTTTTTTTTCCTGAGAAAAGTGTTTTCTGTGCCATCTTTATTTTGGAATAAACTGATGAATTTTTATTTCTTTCAGGTTGTTTGAAATTTCACTTTGAATTCCGTGGCATTTTATGAGTACATTTCTTACATTCCATGAGCTTACATTGACATAATTTTGATGATTTCAGTACTATATCTGTTGGACTCAGAGAACCTGTTTGCCATTTTTGTTTTACTATATTCTCTATTTCCTCGCTTTCTTAGTATTCTTTGAGATCTGTCTTCAAAGTCTCTTATATTGTTTACCCTCACAATTCTCATTTTTATATTTTTTTCCTTTGTTCTTGTTATTTCCTGCTGTGTTATCTTCCTGACCAGTGTTTTGGATCTCAGCCACAATTGTCTTCTTGTACAGTTAATCTACTAAACCACTGATTTGGTACATCGTACTTCTAAAGTACCAGAAAGTCTATTTTATGCTGCTGTTGAACCTTTACATGTATTTCATTATTGGTAATGATGGTGCTTTACAAGTTAGGACTTATCTGTCTTTCCACAAAAATAGTTAAATTATTTTGTTTATAGCTTATTAAATTTGCCTCATGGTCAAGGGGGCAGCTACTCAAGTTGTAATAGGGCTTTCACTTGGTAGAAAACTAAGTTCTGAGGGGAAGAGCTTTCTCTCTAGGTTTATAGTGTCCCTATCTGTTGTTTTGATTCATTCCTTCATACCCTCTTTAAGTCTTACGTATGGCAGCAGGAATATGAGTGTGATGTTTTGTTCAGTTTCTGGACTCCTTTTGTGATGTCTTTATAATGCTGGATCAATGATTTAGTTCGCATTTAACAGAGTAAGAAAGGCAGCAGTTCTTTTGCCAAGACTCTCACAACATGCAGGACACAACTCATATTTAGCTGCTTCCCATAAGCTTCAATAAGTCTTTTGCTCAGAAAAGATGAGAGTACTATACAGTTTGTAATGAGAAACCCTGTAAGCTGAACTTCTCATTTTCCTAGCATCTTCTCACATGGTGGACTCTAGTTATATTGCTTCACAAGGAACTGCTTTACAATAATACAGGACTGGGGGTGAGATTCAGGGTGGATAACTGTAATAGTTTGAATACGGTTGTAAAAATAATCACTAAAATATTATGACTTTGGGCCAGCAAGATGGTTTAGCAGGTGAATGCACTTGCTGCCAAGCATTGTTACCTGTGTTTGTTCCATAACTTCTGTAAAAGGAGAAAACGGACTCTCACAAGTTCTTTTCTGACCTCCACATGAATACAAAGCCTTGAATATCGATGCCTGTGCAACATATCACATGCACACATGTATCTCCCGCATCCATATCCACCCCCGATCCAGGTGCATATATGTATGCACTAAATAATCTAATAAAAGTAAAAGTATAGTACAATGCTAATGCATTTACTATATTTTAGTTTTAATATATTTCTTTTAAAAGGAGACATTAGGAGAGTGAAAATACAGAAGATTCATGCTAAACAACCAGAAAAATACTTTTAATCACTTCAACTTGAATCCTAGCAGGAAACAAGAAAATAAAAATTTGTTAGAATTATGTAACGTTGTCAGTTTTAGTTACATAAAGTTTATAGGAAGCAGGAACTCAGAGATTTCTGTTCATTCATGGTATCTAACCATTCATAGCACCTTAAGAATATTGAGTCTGTTGTACTCTGTTCATCTAAGATTTCAGTTGTTCTCAATAACAAAGTCTAACCTATGTGGACAAAAGTTTCTAAAAAAGAAATTGTACTCTCTAACTGGAGCCGTCTTCAAGGCTGATTAACTGAGTAGAACTTTGGTGATTATGAAAAGTTTAGAATGTTTTCAGACCAGAGCCAAATTTTAATTTATCTTGGGCTATCTTTAGCCTCCTACAGAACCATCCTTTACCCACTTCTGTGTCTGACCTAACACAGTCAGAGATGAAAACCTTTTGGAACATATTAACTTAATAACCAGTTTCCAAAAACTAAAATTCTTGGAGTATGACTAGACTTTGACTCCTATGGCTGAGGTTTCTCTTCATTGCTCTTACTACCTACTGAATAGTTCCTTGATTTATGGCATATTTTGTTCTGTTACTACAGAAACTTCATGAAACTGTTTCCATGTTGGAACCTGGAATTTGGGATGAATTAAATATGTATTTCTCCAGGTCATGATAACTCATATTTGTCTCTTTGGAGGCAAAAGTTATGGTTTCATCTAAATACCCAGAATAGAAGGATGAGACTTCTGGGAAATGTAGTCCTTACCTTTAAGAGGAAGTACTAAGGATAGGTAAGTTCACAGTGTAACAAGTAAAGTCATTCAGATGATGTACTAGGCATGCATGCAGTCTACCAGTTCAGTATCTCAGAAAGAAAAAGAGAGAGGCTAGAGTTAGAGAAGTGTCTAAGGGAGCCACTGGAAAGGACTCCTCTGCACTTCATCAGTATCATAGCCCTCTTGACTAGAAGCTTTAATGTGGGGCTCAAAAATGTCATCTTCACTAACAGTAAATCCCAAGTATCACTCCTTATTGACGGATTCATCCAGAGATATGATGGCAATCAGAGACTTCTTGAAAACAACAACAACAACAAAAAACTGAGGTGAAGTCCTGATACTGTTATTCAATATCGATGATGACATGAGTAGATAAATTGCCCATTCTTAGTTCTTTCTTTCTTTTCCTTCCTTCCTTCCTTCCTTCCTTCCTCCCTCCCTCTCTCTCTCTCTCTCTCTCTCTCTCTCTCTCTCTCTCTCTCTCTCTTTCTCTCTCTCTCCCTCCCTCCCTCCCTCCCTTCCTTCCTTTCTTTTTTTCTTTCTTAGAGATAGGTCTTACAATATAGCACTGTCTTGCTTGGAACTTGCTGTACAGACCAAGCTTGCCTCTATTATATACTCATGGGCCTAAAAGCAAAGAGCGAACCAATTTGGACACCAAAAATATTACTTCAAACAAAATTTTTCTTTCTAAAAGTTGACTACCTTGTGTAGGTTATTACAGTAGTGGAGCACTGGCTGGCGCAAAACTCCTGGGTTACAAGCAGTCTCAAATGATGGAAAGTATAGACATAATTTTCTTGTTATTGACACAGATTGCCTTTTTTCTTATTTGTTCATATTTCAATATTTGTTCATAGTTCTTTTTTCCTAAAAAAAAAAAAGCTACATATAGTACCACTCGAATATGATCTTTGTGATAGGCATAAAAACCAGGCCCCTAAAATTACCACTGTAGAAAAGGTTTCAAGGAATTACCCATGAGAGAAGCCTCAGTCCAAAGATATGAGAACACTGATCACATAAACCAGGTATGTCCAACTTGTGGTCCATAGACCACATACCTCCCCTGACAGTTATGACTATGGCCCAGCAAATTTGTAGATGACAATGCCATATCACAACGTTGAAAGGTTAGACACATCTGACAATCACTGAGAAGAAAAGAAAGATTTCTAACAAAGGTTTGGGCCATAAGACAGAATTTGAAAGAAGCAGGGAGAAATGTCAGAGGCTGAATTCCGTAAATCAATGTGGCAACCCACCTTGAAGTTTGTAGTGGGATATTTTCCTTAGGAATCAGGAACTGGGAAAGGAAAAGTGAGAAGGCATGACTGAGCAGAGTGGTTGAACTTTGAAGAAGGACAGCCACATGCTTGGCTAAGTAGTCATGGAGCAATTGGGTCTGTAAGAATGTTCACATTAGGCCAGAACTCAGTTATGCAATGTGGACTCTCACATGAAGGCTATGACTTCTGGTTAAGCAGCTCTGCAACTGAGGCAACCCTGGCAGAAGTGATAGTTGGAGGATGCCCACTGACCACAATCCATACACCTGTCCATCAGCACTTTCATCGAAGTGGAATGTGGGTAGCATACCTTTATGTCAACAATACTGCCTGGCATTGACAGAGTAACAATGCAATAGCCTGTAGGTCCTGAGAGTTCTGTTCTTGTTCAGGTGTTTGAATTTCTCTCTGTGGAACTTTCAGAGGTGCTAATTATTCGATAAACATTGCAGAACACATCAAGTTATAGAGAGGAAGGGGGAAGAAAATTTGAAAGCAAAGACTTGAGCCTTTGCCCTGGATAAACCTCTTACTGGTTGTGTTTGCTTTGCCTTTCTGAATTTGCTCAATGATCTGAAGAATGAGGCTGATGATAGTAACACATTATTTTTTTTTTGAGTATAAAAATGGCATAATATGAATAAATATTTAGTATAGGCAAGAAACTTAGTGGTTCTGTGAACAGCATTATGAAGTTGGGATCTTCATTATGCCTTTTCTTATGTGATAGAAATTGTGGTAGGCCTTGGTTGGAATAGGCATCTGGGAGTTTGTCCTGAAGAGTTATATAGAGCCCTTATCATCTGTGTGCATCTTTGTAAGAGAAGTAAAGATATAGCCAAACATGAATCTGTTAACAACTAAATATTAGATCCAAGATTTTTTCAAGAAAAGAAAAATCTTTTACCATTGTCAGAATAATTGCTAAAATAAAAGCAAGGACAGGACCTGAAAAACTTTGGAAAGCTGACCTGGGCCAAAGTGCTCGTTGTTTGACTGTGTCTTTAAAGACTTATTTATTTTTAAATGTTTGACTGATTTGTCTATGTGTGTGTACCACACACATGCCTCATGTCTACAGTAGTCAAAAGCCATGTGAGTGCTGACAATGAAACCCAGGTCCTCTTGAAGAGCAGCCAGTGATTTTAACCTCTGAGTCTTTGCTCCAGGTCCCTCTGAATGTTGAGAAAGTGGTTAAGACAGACTTTAGAATGTAGGCCATGCTGTGAGATAAAGGCCAATTTTGACCATTCACTCCCCCTTGTCATAGGAAATTCTGAGTGTCATGGAATGATGAGGATTCTTGATGGACAGTTCATGCTTCTGGTGATATCTATTGTTTTGAAATGTGGAATGATAGGGGTTCTTGATGGACAGCCCTTGCTGTCCAATGATATCCATTATTTTGTAGTGTAACTGAATCTTTGAACAAACTCTATCTCAATAATTTTCCCTTCCTTGAACAATCAAGAGACAAAACACTTAAAGATGTCAATTTCTCACAAGCATTCTGATTTGTACAATTATAATGGTTCAAATGTTCAGTTTTACAGAAAGCAGAAAATCACATATCTGCTTGCTGTGGGTTGTGAAGATCTTAATGTTAAGCAACTGATGGATAAATTATTGACATCTCCCTGTTTTACAGTGTCATTCACTTCTAAAATCCAGTTTGATTTGTCTGCCATAGCCAACAAACAGAAAGCAGAAAATCCTGGGTCCAAAGTAATCTAGGGTTCTCATTTCCTTTAATAAGAATTTGTGTAACAGAGCACCCCAAAGATTAATATCTTTAAACGATAACCATTTTTGTCATAATTGTGTGGATTAAAAATCTGGACAGAGTACAGAAAGAGATGGCTCTTTTCTGCCTCTTGAAATCTAGTGAATTTTAACTTGTTTGTCTGGCAGAAAGGTAAGATGGTCTGACATGGGCCATATAGCTAGGATCTTGGTAATTGCCATCACCTGTGTTCCTCCATACTCTTTCACATGATCCCTTCCTATGGCCAGCTTGAGTGTCCTGATTTATTTTCTGCTGCTATGATAAAACACTGACCAAAAACACCTTGGGGAGGGCTTATTTGGCTTGCAAGGCAGGAATTCAAGGTATGATTCTGGAGAGAGGAACTGAAACAGAGACGGTAAAGAAATAGTGCTTAGTGCCTTGCTTCCCCTGACTTGCTCAGCTACCTATCTCTCTGTCTTTGTCTCTTTCCTTTCCTTTCTTCCTCCGTTTTTCCCCATGATACAGCCTTTCTGTCTGTCCTGGAACTTACTCTGTAGACCAGGCTGGTCTTGAACTTATAGAAATATACCTGTGTCTCCCCCTCCCTGGTGCTGTGTGCCACCATGTCTCGCTTCAACTGCTTTTTTTTTCCCCTCATTAATGTATTTGTTCACTTTACATCCTGATCACAGTCCCCTCTCCCTCCTCTCCTCCAAGTGCCACTTTTATACACCTCCCATTCCTCCTCCCCTTCTTCTCAGAGAAAGGGAGGCCCCCATGGGTACCAAACCACCTTGGCTCATCAAGTTAGAGTAGGACTAGTTGCATCCTCTGCCGCTGAGGTCTTTCTTAAACAACCTCAGCACCTCTGACTAGAGATTATACCACCCATACTAGGCTTTCCCACATATATTATCAATCAATAAAATGTTCCACAGACACCAGCACGGACCAGTCTGATGGTGAAAATTATTTAGTTGAGATTCCCTCTTCACAGGTATTGCCTAATTTTGTGTCATGTTGACAAAAAGTATGACGTTGGGCTTCTTCACATCATGGATGTCAGGATATCCGGTGTCTTACATGGTGGCTGGATTTCCCCCAAAGAGTAGGTTCCTCCAGATCTTTTAAAGACTTTACTAGGACCTGACATAGCATAACTTCTACCACATTCTGTTGCCCAAAGTACAACGACAGCTTGTATTCAATTAGCTGTGTATCAGATGTTAACTATATATTATGAAATGATGTGAACTTACAGGTGTGGAAGAACTTGTAGATTTCTATTCCAATACTGTTGCTGCACAGCAAATTACCCTAAAACAGCACCCATGTTACTCAAACTTGCTTTACTACCGTGAGATACCTGAGGCCTCTAACCCTATCAAGATAAAAGGAAAGGCTTACTTAGCTCAGTTTTGGAAAACTGAAAGTTCAAATGTCAAGATGAAAACCCTCACTCTGAAGAAGTGAATCAAGGCTGGTCAGAATGACAATGGCAGGAGTGAGTATCAGGGCAAGAGGGTCGCATCTTGCACATCATGGTGGAAATGAGGGCTGTTATTGTATGCGTGAGTATAGAACTCCTTACCTGGATAAATAGAAAGTCAGATAGGCAGATTTTGCTTTCCCTCAACCCATTCTGTAGTTGGTCATAATATGCCTATGATAATTGTCCTTGTCACCTTTTAATGACACTACCCTGGTTTTATAATAGACGCTAAGGGGATACTTAGGCTATACTTAAACTACAGAAATAGCTATAAGCAACAACAATGAAACTACTTAATTTGAATCACAAGTCCTTGGGCAAGGAATTTGAAAAGGATCCCACTGAATAGTTCTCTATTAAACTGCTCTCTCACAAGAAATGCAGCCAGTTGTGAGATGAAGTTGATATTATCTGATAATATAGATTGTCTATCTAAGATGCAGTTCTTCCTTGACTTGCCAGCAACGTGAGTGGTTGTCAGGGAGATGAGCATAAACAATCAGCTTGAGAGCTTAGTTGTAAATTCTCCAGAGTGGTTGCACTTCATATATTATGATGGTGTCATAGGCCACCGGGTGGACTAGGTATCTCTGTCTGATAATTTCCAATTTACTCTAAAATTAAGAAGGCATCACTTTTACCATATAACGTAGGGTGAAGAAGTTATGAGCCCTTAGGGTTCTCAGCCCTTAGAGGAGGGACTTACAGCACCGGTGTGGATTTAAGGCCAGTCTGTGAGCCACAGTGAGACCTTGCCTCAAAACAAAAGAAAGCAAAGCAGACCAAATCTTTTGGTGGTCTGCATATGTACTGGGGGACCAGCCTTCTGATCATCCTAGCAGACAGCCTCTTTCAGCAGGTTATTTGCTTACCAAGTATTTGAAAGCTGGACACGGGAGGCTGGAGTATGACTTCACTGAAGCCAGGGCTCACATTTTCATATTAAATATGTCCGAGGAGATTAAAAAAAAAAAAAAAGGAGCAGACCCTTTTCCTTTACAAATGTGGCTGGGTATAATCTCCCTAGCAGAGCCAGAAAGTTTATTTGGATACCACTGCTTGGCTGTGCACTCGAATAGTCATAATTCCTATGGTTTGGCACCAAAGCTCTTATGATGACCATTGATCTGTCTCAACACAGGCACACACCTCTATAGTGTTTTTGCATGAGGTGTCTATTTTCTTTATGCTCCTATTATTTTTTCTGCAGGATGGTTTCCAGTGAGGGAACACAATTTTACTTACTTGTGCTCATGGATAACCATGCTTCATTCACTCTCCCATGAAGACATCTCTCTACATCACCTCGAAGATATTAGCTAACCTAGATTTCACCCTGTGTTTGCTATGCTTACTGTTTTATTGTCTTTTAAGGAAGAGTTATACCTAGCTTCCAGCTCAATGTTAGTCTTGCTGACTATAGAGCTGTGGGTAGAGATTATTGATAAAGACAGAGAACCCTCTAAAATCACAATGTGGTGACCCTGTTGGAGCTTACCAGGAGACAGACAAAACAAATGGTATAGGTACACGGGAGTCAAGTAGTACACACACACACACACATACATACACACACACACACACACACACACACACACACACC
>JADRCD010038710.1:0-11580 GCA_019843815.1 Montemys delectorum | reverse complement strand
GCCCCAGTGTAGGGGAATGCCAGGGCCAATAAGTGGGAGAAGGTGGGGTGGCAGGCATGGGGAAGGGGGAGGGAACAGGGGTTTGTTCTTGTTGTTTTTGTTTGTTTTGGAGGGGAACCTGGGAAAGGGAAAATTTACATGTAAATAAAGAAAATATCTAATAAAAAAACTAGAAAAAAAAAAGAATTCTTGTCAATCATTGAGTGCTTTCTACTATGGTGTTTTATTTAAGCAACTTTACATATAGGAAAGTCATTTGACCTTCCCATTGTAAACATTTGGAGTCCTTTTAAATTCCATTTTTTCATAAGTTTTTCACAATTCATAAAAATTTCAACCTCATAACAAGTTTCCCTACTATACTTAAGGTCAAATTTCTTACTTTTCTTCCTATAATGATATCCACTTTCTGTACCACAATCTTGCATTCAGTGGTCATGTTTCCTGGGGTTTTTCTTGGCTCTGACAATTTCTTAAGTTTTTATTTTTTTAATGAATGTGATAGATCTGAAGAGAACTTGTCAAATATTTTATAGGATACAGATCACTTTTGATTTGTCTGGTATTTTTTTTTTTTTATGAGTTGATTTGAGTTGTGGGTTTCAAGACAAATACCACAGGGTATAAACATGGGTAATTACTACTCATGTTGAACTTGGATCACTTGGCTGATGTAACATTTCCAGATTCTGCACTGGAAAGCCAGAGTATTATTTCTCCTTTATCCTCTATAACCCTTAGAAAATGATCGCTATTTCCAGCCCAGAATGAAGTAATGGCATGTTATACTACACCTCCTTGACAGCAGAGCTTCTAGAATTGCCATTCATAGAATTAGTCTTTTCTTCCTAATTCACTATTTTACTATCCAATAATTTCCTTATATTAATGTGGATTTGTGAACATTCAGTTTACCCTTTATTTCCTTTGTATAGCTGTCAAATTGTCCTAACTTTAGGCATGTCTGGCTAATTAATTTGAGGTTCTTTGTTCCTTTGAATATATTCATTATAATATTTTAAGAATACTGGGCTACTTTCTAGCACTAAAAGATGTTTCAAGCTATGTGAATCTCCTACCCAACTGCAATTACCAACCATTCATTCACAGAGTCTAGAAATATGGTCATGGAAATTATTTTTAAGTACTAGTTATTGCTACTGGGAGTCATTGCTTCTAGGCTTTCTTAGCAAACAGAGCAAAGAGAACTTGTGTGTGTAGTAACCAAGTATATTTACATATTTATAAATGAGATTTCTTCATTATCACCTATACTTACATTAAGTTCAACAATTCATGTCATTCCCATTCTTTACTCTTTCCCAAGCATGCCAAGCAAATGTCTTTCTCAGAACTGTTGTACTTCCTATTTCCCTTTCTTAGGATACATTTTCATATGTAGCTTCTTGCCTCATTCTGTTACTCCCTGTACTTCTTTTCTCAGAAGTCACTTTTTCTACAAGGCTAATTTTCTAGAACTTTATATCAGCGCTCTAACATTTTAGAATAAACCCATAACTTCTTCTGGTACATCTAGAAGTGTTAAACATATGAGAAGCTAAGACAACCCAGAAATTGCAGGTCTGAGGTCTTATGTCCATCTTTCTCATCTCAGGAAAAAAAATACTGAGTTTCCTTTCAATCTTCTCTTTTTCAGATACTGCTATCTGATACTGAATTTAGTGAATAAAAAGAAGTGCCAGTTCTCTCACTCAAGATGCATTCATTCAAAAGAAGTGGTAACCAACTTTATAAAAACTTGCTATCTGGTACAATATATTAATTTGCAGTCTGAATAAGAAAACATAAGGTTAATCAATCTTCTCCACTGAAGAAATGGAAAATGCTTGGCCAGTCTAGCATATACCTGGTCAGAGCCAATGATGACTTTGGAAATGTTATTGGTTTCTTCATTGTTGGAAAGCAAATAAAAAGCCAGAGAAAATCCTAGTTCTCTACCACCATTACCACCAATTTTCCCCAGCCCACCCATCCACTTAGCATCATCCCATGGCTTCCAATTTCTCTCTGCCAGCTTCTTTCTTCCTTATTTTTAGGAGTGGATCTCTTTTTTCTTCTTTTAATGTCCTGTTTACTCCATCCTTTGATATACTGAGTTCAGCCTCCTTCCTTAATTTCCCTTGATCCAGATACTGTGAAGAAGGTACATCTTCCTACCAACTCCATCCCAAGAGAGAGACACACATGCATCTAAAGCCAGGCTAGGATCTCCAGTTCTTCCAGAAAATATGCACAGTAAAAAAGAGGATTCTTTTTACATAGCAATAAGCTATTTGGTTTAGGAACATACCACAAGATTGGTATGTTCTAAAAGGCAATGTTAGGAATAATTTTATGGTAAATAAATCAGAAGAGCTTGTTTTATTGAGGATTTGTTGTTTTGTCTCCCTGATCCTCTGAATCTTATCTCTCAGTTTCCAGGTTAGTACATATTTTTAAAATAAGAGACATTTATTTCTCTAGTGAAGACATGCAGGATGGTAACTATGGTAATTCATGAAATTAACAATGAAAAGGCAAGAAATGGCTTCAAATTTGTTGACTAAAAAACTAAATCTAAATCCATTCTAAAAGTAAATAATATCATTTGTCAGAATACCAATATTGATATCTGTAAGTGGTTTAGATTCTGCAAGTTTTAATTGCACTGTCAATGTCATTTGCAATGTGATAGAAGAGGAAAAACAAAAAGGAATAAAACAGGCTGTGAGAAATTTACAGCTGTAAGCTCAGACCCCAGACTTCCTGAGCTTTCATGAAATTGTTTTCATTCCATTAAAAATGAACATGACCTTACAGTTGATATGCTCACCAATAAAGGGATAGGGCAAAAGAAGTTCTCTCGTAGTTTTGTCAGTTGTGTTTAAAAAACATGAAATTCATGTCCCTTTTTGTAAACTGTAGAGTCGTAAATTAACTTTATCTTGCTGTTATAAAGGTAGCTTCTTTAAAGTGTCCTTGAGGAAATCTACAGCGTGAGGGACGCTATCACAAGGGCCAGAGCCTCTTGGTAAAGCTGGTAGCAACCACAGCACAGCCACTTCCTCGCTGGACAAAAAGAGCAATCTTCAACATCCACAAGTGAGAGACTGGATTGACTAAAAGAGTTGGCATAAGAAAGGACCCAAGGAGCTGAAGGGCTTGCAGCCCCTTAGGACAAACAACAATATGAACTAACTAGTACCCTCAGGGCTCCCAGGGACCCAACCACCAACCAAAGAGTACATATGGTGGGACTCATGACTCCAGCAGCATGTGTATAGTAGAGGATGGCCTAGTTGGTCATCAATGAGAGGAGAGGCCCTTGGCCCAGTGAAGGTTCTGTGCCCCAGTGTAGGGGAATGTCAGGGCCAGGAAACCGGAGAGGGTGGGTTGGTGAGCTGGGGCAGGAACAGGGTTTTTTGTTTTTTTGTTTTTTCTTTTTATCAGAGGGGAAAGTAGGAAAGGAGCTATCATATGACATGTAAATAAAGAAAATATCTAATAAAAAAGATTAGTTATTTGGAAAGTCTCATGACAGGCAACTCAATAACCAATTAAAACTAACTAGTAGTTTGATAAATTGGGAGAAAACAGAGACTTAAACCACTGAGACAAACATCCTAGGATTTTCAACACTTATTCACAAATGACAGTATTTTCTCTTAAAGCTGCTCTCTGACCACCACTAACAGAGAGAATCAACTTCTCACTTCACCTACTCTGAAAGAATAAAAGACTCTGTTGACACAGCTCATCTTAAAATCTGTGGTTTAGTGCTCGCTTCGGCAGCACATATACTAAAATTGGAATGATACAGAGAAGATTAGCATGGCCCCTGCGCAAGGATGACACGCAAATTCGTGAAGTGTTCCATATTTAAAAAAAAAAAAAAAAAAAAACCTGTGGTTTATGGGCCTTGGATATACCTAAACCAGATCCTCTAGCAAAGGGGCAGCAATCGCTAGGAATGGATAAAGATACCATTCCCTAAAGGAAATTCTGATTCTTTCACCTAATAATTCAGGTCAAGGAACTAAAGAAACAACCCCTGAAAAGTTACAAAGCGAATGAGCAGCACATGAGTGGGCAGAGCATAAGACAGTGAGCAATACTGCCCAGATCATCTCTTTCCTATTATGTCCTGTAATCATCACAGAAATTCTTTCTTATCATCAATATTCTCATTCATTCATACATTTATTTTTAAGAAAATAAAATCATAGAATACCTACTGTGTGCCAGGCAATGTTCCAGGTACTAGAAAGATGGTGGAAATAAGATAAAAATTGTCTTTATTTTCATGCAGTCCATCTCTGGTAATCAGCATGAAAAACATAGATAAAATTGTACAAGTACAACTATTATAAATAAAATGGAAATGGACTGATGTCATGGGGAGACTATGGATACAGGCAGTCCTTTCTGATGATTCAGTAGGTCTGAGGACTAAGTCTGAGTACAGACTTTGTGGATGGAGAGAGCCAGTCATGCAAAAAGAAGATTGCAGATATATGAAAAATAATACTCTAAGAAGAGGGGATATCCAGGGAAATGTAATGTTTTCACAAATGCAAGCTTAAATTCAGAGGGGTTAGTACTTATCAAATATGGTGAATATAACAGTCAGAGAAACTGGCAGGGACTGACTGGTAAAGACTTCATAAACACTGGACATAAAACAATTTGCATTTTAGAAGAATGTTTTACTTAGTCAAAGAGATTAGTGGCAGATAAGGTGGGCAGATAAGGAGATGATAATGAACGTGCAATAAAGAGAGGACCAGATACTGGCCAGTGCCTTGCTGGAAAAAGGAGACATAAGCAAAGTTTGGCTCAGCTTTAATGTAGATCTCATAACATTTGCTGCTGGATTCACCGAGTAGAGATAGAAAGAAAGAAGTCAAGAGCTTGTATAGGAACTGATTAGACAGTGGTGCCAGGTTTCTGAAATGAGGAGCAGTAAAAGAAGACGATTAGAAGTCTATTTTGATTATCTACTAATACTACAATAAAATGTTTTAAATTTGTTTATAGATAAGAGGACTATTCAGAAGGCCATGCAGCCAGAGTACCCACGCTGTTCTGGCTAGTTTCCCAGGCTATGCAATGTCTCAGGGTCAAGTAGCAAATATCTCTTCCAAGGTTCTCTTTTTCCCCACAACTTCTCCTAAGGAAACAAGCTCCACTGACGTTCTCCTGCTGCCAAGCTCCTTTCTTGTCTTCTCACTGCTCAACTACTTCTTATTCACTGGTCCAAGACCAGACTTCTGGAGTTATTGAAAATTACTCCATTATCCTCTGCAACATGAAAAAGGCAATTCCAATAAAGGATTTTCAAATCTCATGGTGATGCTTTTACCTCCAGAAAAAACTATGCTCAGACATAGAACATGAAAGCTAGAATGATGCAGCCTCATTTTATATCTCGTTTGACTATCATGGAGTTATAAACATTGTTTAAATGCTTTTGTGTCCTAAGAATTATCATGTAGACTCCCAGATGTTTTTTAAAAAGCAATTTGTAAAAATATTATCTTATAGATATTTAAAATAGCATTTTATATGTGAATATGTGTCATAGTTTAATTGAAGCTATGACAAGTGGCATGACAATCTTCTTCCTCCAAAATTCATACTCTATCTAACATAAACAGAGTGTCAGGTACAGGAAACCTTTGATTAAATTTTTGGTTAGGGAAGTACAAGAGATTTCAAAAAAAAATAAAATATTGCCATTGTCCTTGCTTGCCTCAAAAAAAAAAAAAAAAAAAAAAAAAAAGGAAGTAAGATCCTTTTGCTGAATATAGCACATACCTCAGACACAAGGTTTGAATGGATCTGACCTGGAAACCACCTCACTGAGGAGTAGCTCTCATCGTTTTGGAAAGAGTCATTCAAGCTACCAACAGAGAAAAGCAATTTAAATAGTCCTATCCAGCTGTAACACCAAGGAACCATCATGATTGTATGGCAAGATATTCTAAAAAGTACAATAGTGATATTTATACCTTAAAGGTAAGCAACAGTCACGTGATTGAATATTAAGGCCTATTCAATAAGAGGAAATCTGTGTCTGGTACTATAAATTTAGCTGACTACCTTTGAGAGGTAAGACCATAGAATCCACAAGATAACCTACTGCAACCAATTTCTAATGGCATGCTACATATTTATCCTTATATGCATAGATATGTGTGGGTCTTGTGTATCATCAAAGAAACATCTTTTTGCACTAGATTTAATCATTTTAAAAAGTGCTGTTTAATGCCAGGGCCAGGAAGTGGGAGAGGGTGGGTTGGCGAGCAGGGGGAGAAGGAAGAAATAGGTTTAGTTTTTTGTTTTTGTTTTTGTTTTTTGTTTTTGATATTTTTTCAGAGGGGTAACCAGGAGAAGAGATATCATTTGAAATGTAAATAAAAATATGTAATAAATAAAATAAAATAAAGAAAAGAAACAGGAAAAAAGTACTATTTAATCATTAAACAATGTGCTGTTTATTCCTTGGGAGGTTCAGCCAGCAACTTACCAATGCAGATGTAGATGCTTGGAGCCAACCATCAGACTGCGTTTAGGGACTCTAGTTGGGGAGCTGACAGAGGAGGAGGAGGAGGGATTGCAACCACATTGCAAGAACAACATCAGCTGGCTAGACTACCCAATGCTCCCAGGGACTACACCACCAGCCAAGGAGTGTACAGGGAGGGGAATCCACGATTCCAGATACATATGTAGCAGAGAATGGCCCTGTCTGACATCAATACGAGGTCCCTTGGTCCTGTGGAGGTTTGATGCCCCAGGATAGGGGGATGCTGGAGGCGTGAGGCAGGAGAGGGTGGGTGGTGGAGGAGTACCCTCATAGAGGCAAAAGGGAGGGAGGAAAGGGTGGATGTGGGATGGAGGGTTTATGGAGGGGTAATTGGAAAATGGAATATTATTTGAAATGTAAATGAATGGAATGATTAATAAAAAAAATGCCACAACTGGCAATTACTACCAAAAATGTAGAAATCACCTGACAATAGGATATCTAACCTCAACACTACAATACAGCTACTACACTTACTGCTCAAGGAATATCTCAGAAGAAGGGGATGGAAATATTGTGAAAGCCAAATGATCAGGACATCTGCTACAGGACAGATTCTTCAGAAAGAAAATAGAGAAATGGAGAGTATGAAGTGGAGAGGGTATACTTAGGAGGACTATGGGTGAATATGGACAAGATATGTTGTACAGAATTCTAATAATTAATACAAATGTTATATCAAAAGATGAGGATGAATAGGTTGACGAATAAGAAAAGTAACATAAAACCCCTTAACAAAAATACAAAAAGAAAATATCATTGACTAGTCATGAGCATACAGGCATAGATTTTTCACTGGAATGGATCATTTATTCTGGAACTTAGAGTGGTGAAGATTGCACATTGCATTGCAGCAACAAATCTGTCTTCAAAGGAAAATGACACTGTCACTTGGTTCCCTTTGAAGCAAAAGGCAAAGATGTTAATATTGAGTTGTTCTTGGAAGTGAACAGAGAGCCCCCAAAAGCGAGTTTAGCATAGATGGAAGACACAGTGTTTTGTGCTTGGCTTTCCTTTACTTAGAAATGCCTCTCTGACCCAGCTGATGTTTTAAAGGCCTCTCAAGAGGGCGGCCTCGAGGAGGTCATGTCAAGAGGTTAGAATATGATGTGGTGAGAGGTCCTGGGGTCAGCTTTGGAAAAAAAAAAAAACAGAGAGGAAATAGTTGCTACCCACCACAGAGGGAACTGACATTTACAAACACATCTGTTCCCAGAGAGTTCAGTGGAAATGGGATTCAAAGATCATTTGTTGTCTGTAAGTTCTGACAGCCATAGAACACAACTCTGAGCACAGAGCATTCCATTCTGGTGCCATGATTCCCAGATTCATATCTGGAGCTAATCCTTTCCAATAGCAGTAAGCATACTAGATGCTGCTCTTAAAACTTCAAGCTTAAGTTTGTTTTCTTCTGGAACTCCTCAGCACACATCTTGACAGTTACTTTCCACATTTAAGATTATCTGTTTCTGCTACCAATACAGGCCTTATTGTTACAGTATAATTCTCACAATCACTTAATCACATTCATTACTTTACGAGGTAGTTCCCAGAGTATCCTGAAAACAATCTATAAGCTAAATAAAGCTAAACCATACATAGCATGTCAAGTCTCACACATTCAGTTTCAAGGAGCTGAACTTTCTCATGTCCTTTCCCACTATCAAGTCTACAGTGTTCCCACAAGCCATGGGACACTTATTCAGCTACCTTCTGGGAAGTACTCATGACCATCTAGGGCATTGGTTCTCAGCCTTAATGTTCTGACCTTTTAAAACAGTTCCTCTTATCGGGATGACTCCAAACCATAGAACTATTTCATTGCTACCTCATAACTGTAGTTTGCTACTGTTATGAATCATCACACTATGAATTGTAACATAAATATCATTGTAGATAGTTTTCCAAAGAAATTTCTACCCACAGATAGAGAACTGCTATTCTAGAGTAATAGAAGAGTTAGTGAGAAAATGTCAGCATGTTTTATAAAAATAGGTTAAGAGTGAACAAAAACCACTAGGAATGTCTGTAGCATGTAGATAATGTGAAATAACTTAAGGGTGAGATCTGGCATTCTTAATAAAATTCCCCAGCATTGGACTTTTACACTACAAAATAATAAAGTAAAGGGGAGATGTGGAAAGAGGCAAATACATTGTTGGAGCACTAAACCACTTCTAAGGATGATGTAATTGGACCAGAGGTCACATTGAGATTTTTCTTTTTTGTTTGTTTGTTTGGTTGGTTGGTTGGTTTTTTTAGGTTTTTTTTATTAGGTATTTTCTTTATTTACATTTCAAATGATATCCCCTTCCCCAGTTTCCCATCAGGAAAAAAAAAAACCCTATTCGCCCTCCTCCCCCTGCTCACCACTCCACTCCTTCCTGCTTACTGGCCCTGGCATTCCCCTACACTGGGACATAGAGCCTTCATGGGACCAAGGGCCTTTCTTCCCATTGATGACCGACTTGGCTATCCTCTGCTATACACATGCTGCTGGAGCCATGAGTCTCACCATGTGTACTCTTTGGTTGGTGGTTGAGTCCCTGGGAGCTCTGAGGGTACTAGTTACTTCATATCGTTGTTCATCCTAAGGGGCTCCAAACCCCTTCAGCTCCTTGGGTCTTTTCTCTAGCTCCTTCATTGGGGATCTTGTGCTCAGTTCAATAGATGGCTGAGAGTCTCCATGTTTTTCGTTAACCAAGTAAAGAAAGGATGTGAGAAAGTGAGATGCGTTTACAATTATATTTAAGGATTTCCAGTTTTAGGGGGAAATAGAGATAAACATAGAGAACTTTTGTTATGTGGAACTCATGTGAACACAAAGGGTTAGAGAGTTGTCAAGATCATGGAAATAGATGGCTGTCCACATAAACAGTGCAAGTACCCAGAGTACTGCCTGGCCTTGCAATGGGGAGGCTGACTCTAAACATGGCCTCTGAAATGAAAGTTTCTGAATATGTCAGGTGATGCAGATTCATGTGGTGTTTTGCTTTAGCTGACTCAGATGTTGTTTTGCTAAGGCAAAACCCATGGGAGGACACGTAATGCTTAGAAAAAGTATAAATCGGACTCAGTGGACAATGAGAGCATGGTTACATAGTTAGCTTTGCAATGCTCCATTGGTCTGGTATTTTCATTCTCATTTTTGCTGATCTTCACTTCATTGAGAGAGATATAGCAGAGATCTCTTAGCAACTCATCTGGTCCTGATCAGTGCCACCGATTTGTGCTGATTTGGCAGTGGAACTCTGGCAGTTTCTGCTAGATTATGCCACCTATTGACCATCTTTTCTCCCTTACCTTTGGACAGTGGGCTAGAAGGGAGGTTGAAGTGTTGAAAAACACTTATTAAAAGTACATTTTAAAAATCTAAGCCCCTGACACATATACAGTAGAGGACTGCCTGAGCTGGCCTCAGTGAGAGAAGATGCGCCTAACCCTCAAGAGACTTGAGGCCCCAGGGAGTGGGGAGGTCTGGTAGGGGGGGGAGGGGGGAGGGGACATTCTCTTGGAGATTAGTGGGGAGAGACTTATGGGAGGTAGACCAGTCAGAGGGCAGACTGGGAGGGGGATAAAGACTGGACTGTGAGGAAAGATTAAAGATAAAAAAATCTAAACCTACAGACCCCATGGGTGACTACAGGGACCTGATCCAGAAATGAGATAGTTGCCGACACTGTGAACATCTCCCAGTGACATTTCGTTCCTCATGCTTATTTTCCACGTACAGTTTTTCTTTTTCACAGTGTTTTTGTTTGCTCAGTTGAGTTCTGTTCTGAGTTGTTCTGGAACCCAGGCTTTCCTGGAACTCCTTAGCATCCCCCTTTGAATTCCTAAATACTGAGACAGTAGGCAAATGCCACCATGACTCTCTCCCATTCGCCTTCATGTACATTGAGTTTCTTGAAACTTAAAAGTAATAATTGCCCTTCCTATGTGACGGTTATGCTACATTTTTTTAAATGTATGCATTTGGTGTGAGAGCTAATTTGGTTCTCAGTGTGAGTGGATTTAGAAATATCTAGATTAGTAAAGCACAATTTCAGGTATACTTGTGATGATATTTCCAGTTGACTGCAGGAGATATGCCTCAAAGTATGCCACAATTCGATGGTTTGGGAGGCTAAAAGGGAACAAGTGCAGAAAATGGTAAAGCAATTTGACTACTGTCTCTCTCTTTTTGTCTTCTGACACGCTATGATAGGAACTACACTCACATATACAGACACACAAGCACATTACCACCACCATGCTCTCTCTGCTTCAAGAGACCAACACCTCTAAAACAATACAATGAAACACATCCCTCTACCTTGTTTTAATTGGCTCCCTGGTATTTTGCTTGCAGTGATGCAAAGTAACTGCCACATTTAATAAAAAGTCTGTCTGTGGATGTGATTAAATTAAGTATTGAAGTTGTGTTATTGGCAGGGGGTCAAATGACCAAATGGTTGTTGTAATAAGAGAGAAGGCAGAAATTCAGAGATAAACAAAGACCAGGCTGCACATTCACACAGGTAGACATTAATGTGTCTGCAAACCAAGGTAAAGTATCAGTCACCAGAAGGTACAAGGGAAAAGAAAGATTCTCCACTAGAGCCCTCACAACAAGCATGACTATAAGCATATCTTGATTTGGACCCAATAAAGCTCATTGGACTTTTGACACCAGGCCTATGAAAGAATAAGTTTTTGTTATTGAAAGCAATCTTTATGATGCTGTCTTAAGGCTGGCACAGTAAGCAAGTGTCAACGAAAAGTGGTCAGGAGTGCCCCTGCCCCCATAGATAGTTGACATCAACACAAGAGCTACACTTTAGGCTGAAAGGAAGAGAACATTATGTGGGGCAAAAAAGTTGTTTTCATAAAGAGGATATGTATGCTCAGGCTTTTAAAGAGCCCGGTGGGGAAAAATGCTGGAAGAAAGAAAAGGCCAGATTGCCAGGAAAAGGGAAGTAGGGAAGAAACCCAGATCAAGGTTACTAGGA